>JAVFBX010259790.1:0-18992 GCA_034783855.1 Mopalia kennerleyi | reverse complement strand
GAATTCAAGAAGAAACAAGACCAATGGGGAAAAAATGATTATTGAAGTCAATACAGAAACTGTGGGAGTTGGTATAACGAAGTAATTTTTCCGTGTTCTTCATAACGGTCCATTTATTTTTTAAAAGTCAGGGGCCAGTTGCTCGAAGTGCTATTAAATTTAATTCGCTATTAGATCACGTCACGCCATGTTGAAGGTCTATTTCTAACCCGGTGTAAGCGATTTAATCTCGTGTTAACTGCCAATCGGCTTTCGAGCAATTGGCCCCAGCTCAGCAAAGATAATTTCAAATAGATAATCTTGACAATTTTCAAGGGCCAATTTTTAGGGTTTTTTTTTGTTGAAAACATTAGAGCTTGTTCTGTTTGTTTGTATCTTGTCATTATTACCATTGATTCCGTAGTGGAGTTTCCTTCACTTCTTGCACCTGGAAGTAACTTCTTATTCCCCTGTTCTACTTCGATGTACCGAACACGGAGCCAGTATTTGAGTGAGTCAGAAGATATGGCTCCAACAATTGCGGAGGTGTATTTTGCAAAGTTTCCTCAAAATTTTCCATTATATTTAAGCAAAGAAGTGCAGAATGGACAATCCCTGGTCATATAAGTGTAATACCCTTAAGTAAGGTATTAACTCCCATCATAGAAATAAACAAAAAAAAAACAAACCATTCCCAGAATAAGACCTGTGTTTTTGTATCTTGTGATTGTCCTGTCTTTGTTGTCAGTGTGGTTTCCTGACTTTCCACTGGCACATTGCCACATGGCTTAAATAACCTTAAGTATGTCAAATTGTCAATAAACCCCAATCAAACAAACAAGCAAATCTTCACTTGAAAACAAGTTGTCAGTATTTTGTTACCTTGATTGGCTATGTAGCTGTGTGGTGGTAGTACTATGAGTTATCTCCCTTTATTTGATTGTAGACCGGAGTATCCAGAAGAAGAAATGGGGGAGGAGAATATCATAGAAGATGATGCAGAGTTAACATTAAATCAAGTTGAAAAAGATATATTCCAGGTAAAAGCTATGTTGTGTGAAACTGGAGAGGAAATGAAACACTGTTGATCTATTTTGGGGGGCTTTGTGTATGAGCTTGTGGGGGGCAGTAGGAAGTGTGCATCCATCCAACTTCTAAGGGCGAAAGTGGATGGGGTGAAAAATGGACACTGAGGTGCTGAATGAATCTTTAAAAGTGTACTGGCAACTGCTTTAAAATTAGACATAGAAACAGTCAATATATGAGACCATTTTATAGGGAAAATTAAACACATGTTATACCACATATAAGCCAGGTATAAAACAGTGCTGAAAAACAACTCCAAGAATTAGATTTTGTTTGGTGAAATGCCCTATGTTTTAGCTTGATAATTTGAAAACAAATTATTTTCAAATTTGTTTTCAAATTATCAATTAGTAACAGAAAGTAGTCTTAACATCCCGGATTCTTATGTATTGTGAAAATAATAACTTGAAAATAAATTTACTCATTAATCTTAGGTTTAAAATGTAGGTTCCTTCAGTTAATTTGTATGTATTTAAGATTTTATTACACCAAATTTGTTTCTTAATGTAGCAATTTAAACTCGTTAATTGTAGTTTTGTATATTGATGTTTTCTATTTTTAGGAAGCTCAAGATGAGGACGAGTTTGATGAAGATGAACCAATGATGGATTTAGAAGGATTGAAAAAACTTGGTCAGAATAAGGTACCCCATCTCTATTACTCTAAAAGATACGACAAGGGTTTCTCAGATATTTGTGCTTCTATACTTTCTTTTCTCAGCAAGTGTGAATCATTAGTTTTCCCACAAAGAAGAATATTTAACAGTTATTGCTGTGTTGATGTAGCTATTACAGTTGCAGTAGATTGGTGTCATATATACATGTCATACCGATGTATGAAGTACCCTAACTGAGATATCTCATCTGTGTCCCCCTTATGTCCAGGACACAGCTGAGAATTACGCCATGTTACTTTTTGATATTTTCCCTGATCTTTACACACACTGAGAGTCTGAGAGTAAGGAATGATTCGCAACTGATTTAACAAACATAATTCAATGAAATCACATCAACCGCTTACCTTACTGTCTTTTTGTGCCATGTACCTTAAAAAATGATGGACTTGCACGGTAAACACCATTTATTAGAGAATTCTCTCACATGGCTTTACGTGTAAACAATCTAAGAAATGACCTAATTACGTCAGCACATTTGCTGCTTCAAGATCCGTGACAAATCACTCGTCGTGTTTCGAAGATATCCCCAGGTCAGAGCTTCTAAGATAAATTGTACTTGTTCTCTTCGGTGCACGAATAAGTGATGTAATCAGGTCAAGAAACCATGTGACTTATCGGTTTCTTTCACAAATTCACTGCATGAGGGGATAGTTCACCAATCAATCCTGTTCAGGTTGGAAATTCATTATTTTCTGCTTAAACAATGTTTGGATTAAAGTATAATATTGTTTATTTATGACCTGTTATTGTTTACATTGCAGTATCGTTAAAATTTTAGCTGTAACCACCTAATATAGGACATATTTAGGCACGGTTTTCAAACTCTGTATTTGGATGAATGTCAGATTGTGAATAATATACAGAGCCGAATTATGTGGACTAGAAGTACCCTTGAGCACACCCCCGCGAATTTCTAGTAAATTTGTCAAGTTCCTATTACAAATTAATCAGACCCAAGATAGAGTTCTGTTTTCTTTATTTGGCTTGACTAAACACAGATTTATATAAAAATAGGAGTTTATTTCACTTATTTGACCCAATGCATGTTTTTACTTTTGGAGATATATAAAAAAAGTTAACTAACCTAATATATTATTGATATGCTCTGTGTATTTCATGGTGTCAACCACTGGCGGAGTTTTCTCGACATTGGGTTTAATATTAGACAAGAACACCTAGTCAAAGCCTTTTCACTAAGTGTCTCCAGCACATACGATCTTCTCTCAACCTTGCTATTTTATTTGTTGTTGAGTTATATTGAAATAAACTTGTGTTTCCATGTATGGCTTATTCCCATGTTTTACTTGTTGAAGGAGTCTTCAGAGGGAAGTAAACCAGAGGAGATATTGGAGTCCTCCACTGATGCTGCTGACTGGAAATTAGAAGTGGAACGAGTTTTACCCCAGCTTAAGGTTACCATCAGAACAGACAATAAGGTAACAAACGTTGGGTTTCTAACTCTGATCTGTCAACCACAGACTACAATACCAATAAGATGCCCTGTAACATGTCAATGGAAACAGGGATAGTTCAGAGATGAATTATTTAGTTTGTCTTCCCCGTGCTTTGAAGAATGTGTTAATATTTAATGCTCTGAATAAATTGTTTATAATGGGTATACTGTGTCATAGGAGATTGGTCCTGAATTGAGGTTTTAGGTTGCTAAAGTTGTGTTCTAAGTTGAGTCAATAAACTGAAACATTGAGTAAAATAATTTCATTGTCTTTCTTCGGAGTTGTTACTATACTTCAGTATGTTAAACTCCTCAGTTGTAGTCAAGTTGAGTCAGTTCACCAACTTACTGACTATATATGTGAAGGGTAGTTAAGATGGACTTCTATATATCCCTTGGATGTGTTAAACTTACAAACAAGTCTCATTAAAATTCTTACTTGGTAAATACCTTTGTACTGAGGAGACATCTGTTGCGAGTACTTTCTGTCTCTGGATTTGCTTGATTTGTTACATGAATTGTAATGTTATGGCAGTAATGTCTCAACTTATAATTAATGTTTATATTTTCGTACTTCGGTACAAGTTTAGGTTTGACCCTTGCCAGTCAGTTTTTCTTTAGCAATATTATTTTTCAAGTTCTTTTGTTAGGCTCACCTGATTGAACTCAAAGGTTGTCATGAACTTTTTAATGACAACTTACAGATCAAGTTTGAGTTCCATGCAGTTCTGTTAATTTATTGCGAAGTGAAAGTTTTTCTGCATCGGTTGGAACAGTATTGGTTTTGCATTTTGATTTACTACCAGAGATAGAGAGTTCATGTGGATCACATAGTTCAATTTTTTTGTTGAAATTTACTTCAAGGATTGGAGATTTCATGTGGATCAGATGTTAATTTATTATTTGTTTTAATTTACTTCAAGAATTGGAGAATTCAAATGGATTGAATGTTTACAATATTTTTTGTTGTATTTCTCTTCAAGGATTAGAGAGTGCATGTGGATTAGATGTAACATTTTTTTTTTTTGTAATTTTCTTCAAGGATTGGAGAGTGCATGTTGATCAAATGCACCAGCATAAAGAAGGTATTGAGACCTCATTGACTGATACAAAGTCGTACTTGGACAAGCTACATTCTGAAATCACACGGACACTAGAGAAGATTGGCAGCAGAGAAAAGTACATTAATAATCAATTAGAGCATCATTTACATGAGTTTAGAGGTCTACAGGATCAGCTCGCTGAGACGAAAGAGAGGTACAGACAGGCCAGTGGTGGGGTCACCGAGAGGTCAAGGGTACTTGCTGAGGTAAGCAGTTATACATGTTATGAGGTATATGATTTATTTTGAAAAATTTTAATGTTAGAACATTTCTTAGGTTAAAAAGGTTCTGATCAGTGCAATACAGCTGTTATGAAGCTGTCCAGTTCACAATAGTTATTTTGTAATCCATTGTTTAGGGGGGGGGGGGGTGTAGGAGGGATTTTGTGATTTATTTTAAAGATGACTAAATTTAAAAGATTGGTTTTTAAACAACAAAATGCTACATGTATAAATCTGTGTTTCAGGTATCTGATGATTTAGATAAAGTAAAACTGGAGATGGAAGAGAGAGGTAGCACAATGACAGATGGAGGTCAGTGTTCACTTGTTTCTAAAATACTGTTACAAAATGAGAAATGTCAATCCTGTTTCCCTGCTACTCTCAGAGATAAGGGGCAGCGGAAACCGATCTGTTTGTGATTGCATCGTGTGATTGCCGGTTTCCAGTAGAATCAAAGGTAGTTTCCTTCACCGTCTAACATGTGTAGAAGTGAAATAACCTTAAGTTCGTTATACAATCAAAAAAGATTCAATAGTTTGATATGTATTTTTTCTCTCTCCTGTAGCCCCCTTGGTACGGATTAAACAAGCCATTCAACAGTTGAAGAAAGATAACACCCAGATGGACATCAGGAGTGGCGTGGTAGAGCATGTCTTATTGCAGGCCAAACTCAAAGACAAGCACAGTCAGAATAAACAAGTCCATTCCAATACTGCTCAACAGTTTACATATTAAAACGACTTTTTCTTATTGACAATAACTGAAAAGGATACAACCTTTTCCACAGTCATTCCGTCCAATATGTAGATATTCAGGGCCATGATATCTAGAAAGAATACATACAGACTTTTGACACAAACATGGAATCCTGTGCTTTTACTAGATTTCTGAGCAGCTAAGCCTAATACTGAATTTTGAGGTGAATCCATCAGACTTGTTGTCATTAAAACTCAATAAGGCAACATAACTGTGAAACAACCATGAACACATACTTACGAAAAACACCTGTGAATAAATATGTGATAGAAAACTAAGTACTCTGTGTTGTTACCATTTGAGATAATGGGTTCAATGTTTTATTAAAAATGAAAAAATACATGAAGTCTGTATGTGGAATTATGTTGTTTAGTAAACTGTAAGATCATGTTCATTGTGGTCTGTCTCAGAAACCCTGCTAAACAGCTGTGTAATGCATAGTGTTAAGCCTTGTTGCCTTTGACATGCCCAAGAAGTCCATCAGGATATCACAGTTTAGTCAAATTTGACGCTCTGTTTCTGTACAAGCCGGGGATTGGAGACAAACTCTTCTTAACATTTTTAATAACTTTCACCAGGGGATGTGAGGCTTGAAACAGGCTCTCCTATCCAAGCCCAAGTAGTTGTTATATATCTGCAGGTTCTGGGTAAGTGGGCATGTGGTATGGTCGCACGTCCTCAAATTGTGTGTATAATATGAACATAATACAATTGGATTTGCCATGAAGCTACATTGCCGTATCCAGGCTTATCCTCTGGCTATTTTTGTTGGATAGTTTCATTTTCGGCCACATCATTCCACTGGTCATCATTTGGCTGATTTGGTAACTTGTTTAACAGGTTCGTCATCTGTTCAAAGAGAATATATTCTATAAGCTCATACAATCTATTAATTTAACAGAAAAGGTATATTTTGCATCCATAAATTAATATTACACATCACTCATAACATATAAATTGCTATTTTTTTTCAATTCAAATAAAAAACATACACTTCTTTCAATTGGAAAGTTTGGCTTTAGTACGTTTCTACAAAGTTATAATGAAATAATAAATACAATTTTAATGTACTAACTTTTAGCAGCAATGTTTTATACTGACAGGAAAATTTGTGCTAACGGTAATACACATTTGTTGAGTACCTTCTTTCAAATTTTTGTACGCCACTAATGTTAACAAAACTATTGATATATTGACATATAGTACATTATTGCAAACCCTTAAAACGGACACTCAGTTTTTTCTCATCTGTTGTAGTTTTTGTTTTTTGCAATATTGTCTTTAAATATAAAAAAAAAAGGTTAAAAACAGGGTTAAAAAAGTGAAATTTCAATTCCTAAAAATATATTTCAACATAAACAAATATAGATTTAAAAAACCTGAATGACCATCTTCAGTTCTATGCGTTGAGATAAAGTGTACAAAAATCGTTGTTGGTAAAATAATGGCTGAGGAGTAGGCAATTAAAAAATTAACATTATAAATTCGTAATTAAAGAAAATCTCAACATTTTGTAACGGACTCTGGAAGAGATTTTAATATTTATAAATATAGAGAGCTAACGGTGTTTTCAAATCCACAGCTTACTAACTTCCGAAAACAATATTTAATTTCGGAAGTTCGTATTTAATCTTTGAAATTAAGATTAAATGGTAAATGTTAAAACTGATTTATAACAAACTGTCAAGATATACAAATGTTCCAAAGAAAATCAAACAGTCAAATAAATGACGGAGACTAGTACTTTAAACCAGCGCCTTGTTCACCCGAAAAATAGTCTCCTTATCTTGACTAACATTGGAGACTCAAAATGGTCCATCGTCTTATCATGTTTACTTTTGGATTCTGTTTCTAAATTTATCTGATGTACATGTATCAACTTTCTAGTTTTGACCAAGGCTGCTTTTTTCTATATGGTGTTTAGGATGTAAATCCATACTTGAGCACAGATTCCCAGTACCTCTTTCGACCGTAGGTCACACGACGAAGTAACACGATATGGTTCCGGCACTCGATGGGGTGGGTTTGACGAGGTTTGCTATTAGGTATTCACCGCCTTTTGATCCGGCAGATTGAAAAATTGAACGTAAAAACCCAATCAAACAAACAAATCTATACTTAAGACCAGTTCTTGCCAAGCTAAGGAGTCGATTTTTTGTTCGTGTGGTGCTCTGTGAATAACACATTTTTCTTTTCCTATTGTACCATGTTATTCCTCCTTTGGTTGTCTGGTATAGCTCATCATTGTTTGTTACCAATGTCGCGTCAACGTGGCTGCCTTGATGGAGCGCACGTCGTGATTACTCAGCAGAAATAATTTGACTCGTCTGAAAACCAGACAGACAATCAAAACAGGTCACATTATCATCGTCTTTGCCCAAAGCGGTTAAAGATTGATAATCGAGAAAGCATAGACTTGGAGCCATTTCCATCAGTTTCTTTTGAGGGTCCACCAGACAATCTGTTCTCCTTCACATTGGTCATATCAGCTGGATTATGAAATAAAGCGCATTGCACATGAACTCGTTAACGTTGGAAGCCACGAAACTGGGCGAGTATAGTTGGATGCAATCAAGTTGATGAGACATGCTGTTGAGTCCAGTGGGGAGTCATCGGAATACGTATGCGTGTCTAATCGTAACTGAACCATTAAGCAATGTCGAAGGACGACAAAAGATAAGGACTGGTCCAATATAAGGGAAACAATTTGATAAAACCAGCCCAGTGTGACATGGTGTGATCATTTGGTTGATCGATCTTTACTCCGTACTTCAAGTTATCTCAGACTTTTTTCGACGTCCGCTCAATAGATGAAGGAAACATCCCCGGGCCGTCGTCAATGACTACAGAGACGCCACGGCCTATCGGATTTGAGCGTTCAATTTGCGATTTACGTTATACTTAGAACAGTTCATCAAATCAAGGCGTGCCAGTGCAATGGGTTGTTTGGTGAGTTACAAAGACCCAGATACAAGACGAACAGTACAACATAGAATAGAACATTATGGTTTAGAAACGTAAAAACAAATTGATGTCGTCTAGGTCCTTAGCGTCAACCTTCGTGTCAAAGCGTGTTTCATTTCACTGACTCTCGAAATTTCCAGATTTAAGGCACTGATTCAATTAGAATGTATATTTAGAGTAACAAGAATTTGTTGATTAAGATTAATTGAACTTACCTGGTATGACTGTTTACCGTCACGGCGCTTCCGACAAAATAGCTTGTCTATTACTGGGTAATACAGATTAGAATCGACTTCTTCAGCGGCCACAAAACCTGAAAGATGAATTTGTCAGAACTGCTAGTTTTAAAAGATATGGTTCGAAGTCAAATAAAAGGCTTTAAGTCCCAGTTTAGGTTTAGAGCCACACTTGGTCTAAAAACTGCATAATGCATAGCACGACCAAAGCTCTCCCTCACTTGATTAACTGTATGATAAGTCAATTACATTCATTCAAATTTAACCGTTTTATATCATTACCGTTACTGAATAAATCCTTTTCATACTCACCTGATACGACACTGACAAGCAAAGCAACCACTATTGTAAGAAGCGACCCGAATACTGTGTAATGTTGGTAAGATAAACTATACAACTTGCCAAGACCATAGCTGCATAAAAGAGAAAAGATATGGATACAGCAAATTCATAAACATGCTTTGTGTTTATAGTAAAAAAACAAAATTGTCGAGCAATCGTTTTCGGGACAGCCAAAGCCAAATTGTCGGAGCAATCGTAATCGGGGTAGCCTCAGAGAAATTGTCGGAGCAATCGTAATTGCGATAGCCACATAGAGATTGTCGGAGCAATCGTTATCGGGATAGCCAAAGAGAAATTGTCGAAACAATCGTAATGGGGATAGTGAAGGATAAATTGTCGATGCAATCGTTTTTGAGATTGTCAAGGAGAACTGTATACTGCATTTAAATGGAGAGATAACTGACATCATCGCGCCACAGCGGTAAAGTTATGCATGAAAGTAACTGTTATCTGATTTGTTATATGACAAAAACGACACTTCTCGGTAAACCGTTGTTAAGGTCCTACATGTTTTGCTTACGTGAATTCAGATTGATCCTCTATTAACGTTGTGGCGGTTGACGTGAATAAGGTGATGTTCGCATATGTCTCGTTACATCCATCATGGCGGAATGGTAAAAATGGTAGTGGTGGTGGGGAGAGTATGGCGCCTAATGAGATCCAAGTGATAAACAGAAAACCCGCGATAAACCCAGCACCGGCACCCTGAAGTAATAACAATGTGTAGGTAAAGCTTATGGTCCTTAAACCAAGTGGCTTTATCAGAGAATCGGATAATGAATAGCCATGACAATGATCAAGGACGTTTACATGGTTCCTGGTAATCAATGTTTTTTGTTGTTGGTATTCGGCAGTTCATGGAGGCACTTACACCAGGAATCAATTTTTTTTTTTTATATATCTCCGATTCTATTATTAAAAGGTAATTTAGTGTTGGGCAAATTTGGATAGCGATTACAGGTTTACGAAATCTACAATAAAATTTGGTTCAGTAGATTTGAACTTATGGTGGATTGCACCAACACCAAAGGATAATTATCATCGTAAAACACACTGTTAATGTTTGACATTAACTTTACATTAATACAAATCATTGAAGTCCTACGAATACGCATACGAACCATTGATCCTACGCACGGAAAGAAGACAGCTAGGATGAGTACGCCCCCTGTCGGCCCAGACACCATTGACCAAAGAGACTCGTGGAGCTGAAGAACCATCTGGCTGGCGTGTTGGACCAGGAGAGCTCCACAGATGCCCAGTATCCCCATACAAACAGCTAGTAACAATGAAAATAGTTTCATAAACCTTAGCCTTATAAATAAGACCTACATATTACACATCTAGGTCTTAACTTCGCCTTGTCCTGAATTGAAATTGAAATGCAATTTCACGCATTTAGAGCCTCTAAATGGAGATTTTCGAATCATATATATTTAGTATTCGATTGACACAAATGTCTTTAACTCGCCATTATATGAATTTCGGTGTGAGTAGCTCTTCGGGTCTATTGTTATAATTCAAATAATCTTAAATAAATACGTACCACAGGCAATAGAAGTTCTTATTGACAATACTTGAGACATCTCTCGTTTTTTGGTTTTGAAATACAATGGCTGAATAATGTCTTTCAGTAAAACTGCAGAAAGAGAGTTCAACCCTGACGATATAGTGCTGAAAACAATACGAACCATTAAACATATAAGTGTTAGAATTATTTGTCAAAAACAAAACGAAAAAAGACAAACAACTTACAAATACAAAATACAAATACATGTTTGCAAAGTCTATAATGCGGATAGTTTTTGTTTCTTGTCCTAATCCTACTTTGATTACCGTGCACGGGATTTTTAGATGTTAGAGTAATATGTTTAAGTTGCAAGTTAACAAAGTTGATTATCTTAGAGCTTGGGATGTACACGAAAGTAAATTTGAAATTTTTGTAATATACCTTTGTTGAAATGAAATAATCAAATGGATCCTTACGGGCTTTAGAAATTTCTTCACTCAATATATATTTCTTTTTCTCAATTTAAGAAAAAAGGGGTCTCAGATAAACTTATTTATGGAACATCAGTTGTTTTTTTAGTTTTATTTGACTTTATAGAGACATTTTCATGTTATTTAATTATATAAACTTTGGTGAGTATATACACAGACATAAATTATACCTGAGGGCGGCGCTGAGAAGACAAGACAAGAAGAGGCCAGGTATGCCTGGTAAATGATGCAGAAGATCCATCACGTGTAAAGAGAATATCTAAAACAAAATAAAATAGTTGGGAACAAAATTATACAGCCCACATAAGATTTGCACTATAAGCAGTTTTTTTTTCAGCATCTTGTGCTTAGTTTTTCTGTTGTTTCGTTAATTGAGACATTTAAATTAAGATAAGGCAGTCAACATTTATTTCCCTTTTTTGACCTTGCCATACGAGACGAAAGCAATTGTATGGCGACGTGAAAACTGTCTGTATAACACGTTGCTTTACTTCATTATATTTTTGTGTTCTTTATATTTCCGCCTTTGTCATTAAAATGGTACATGGTGCTATATTCGTATAAGAGAAACTGTAAGAAATTGTACTGTCATTCCCTTTATTTTTCTAAAAAAAAAATTGACGGTTGTAAATCTTACACTCTGAACAACCAAATTCCACAGTATCATAATCTATTGTATAATATTTGAACCAAATAGGCCTACTCGTTTCTCTAGCGCCAATTGTTAGAGCACCCAGATTAAAAACGTTTCTGCAGAAAAGAACATTTATATGATGCCCTGCTACCTTAAAAAGATAAGATGTCACCGTCGCCGTATATGATACCATGTCTAGACCATAGTCGGCTTTCATAATTTGCCTTATACCGGCTAGTATAACAGTACAATTCCGTAGCTAATCATTGTTTTAGCTTATTGTTATAGTCGGGAAGTCAATCTAGCGCCATCTTGTATGAAGTGGAATCGAATCCACGAAGGCCGGTATTACACTCATTATCGAAGTAAACAGGCCGTGACAGGCGAAATGTCTACATAAAGCATTAGTCTTGTTAGCCGTGGTTTAGATCATTAGGACTAGCCGTTGTAAACACGAAAGTTAACTATTGTTAAGTAGTAATTTGATATTCACGAACCTGATCACGCACATCAACTCTCCCGTCTAACAGAGGGTCACATTTATAATAGTAAGCAAAGGTAACTAAACCCGAGTAACATTGTATCGTGGTGTAGGCGATGTAAACGATTTTTGTTATCCAGGCGGACCTATAAAAAAGAGTTATTTCTTTTATCAAACAGCTTAAATGTTAATAATATGAAGCTGGCAAAAAAGACATCCACTTTATATAGTATACCTAATGCTAAATATATAATGAACAATGGACAAAGATAATTGGATTTCAGTTATCTATCAGGTATATGGAGGCATATACAAACTCCCTAGATCACTTCATGTAGCAGGTGCAAAGGTTACGTGACTTCCAATACTGCTATGGTTACAAAACTGCTAGAACAGAATAGCCATATAACAAGCTTTTCCAGATTTGATAGAAGTCAAATCCACAGACTGCTTGTCTACCTGCAGAATGAATAAAATATTCAATTGGTCCAAAATATGTTTCAATATTCACTATTTCCAAGGGGAACATATTCAATTTTAAAAGAAAAAGATAGAATTTTGACGCAAATATAGTCCCTGCTGTTTGCTTGGATTCGTAAAAAAATTGACTGCTATCTCCCCTAGCTTATAGTTTGAAATGTGATATCTGCGCTAGCGAAGGGGAACTCGTTATCTATCATTTCCATGGCATAATAATCCACATATATCTGCACAAGGATCCAAAAACGAGTAATCGAAGCACTACATGACATGTCGTGTAGGACCTGAGCAAGATGTTTTTGAATCGTCGTTGATTTTATTGTGCTAGATGTAGGCCCTAGTAAAGACAGACACAATGCATAAAAGTGTATCTAAATTACCTCTCATATAAAAGTGGTAATTCAGATTGATTAATACAAGTAATACAGATGGGTTTCTGATGTATGTATATAAATAAACCTACGCCTATGATTTATATTAATTTAATAACCCGTAACTCCGAATTTCTATGCTAATATTTTATTGATATACTGCCAGGCCAATAGAGAGGGTGTTAGTTTCATACTTGTTCTAGGCTGATCGATATTTGACCACCAAACATCAATAGCAAGTTTTATACAAAGGATTGGAAACATGACATTGTCTTACTTCTGAGCATCACGAATTTTACCCACACTGAGAAATCTCTGTATCATCACCTGGTTGCCACCGTCGTCAAATACTGAAGACGTTATAGCGCCAAACGTCAACGTCCAGAACGTGTGGCGTATAAATGGATCTAAACTAAAACTGACATAACATAAAAACACAATTATTCAAATAACATGGAAAAATAAATAAACAGACTTCTCTCTTTAGGAATTGAAGATTGGATCTTACATATGTTCGAAACAATTGACTATCGATGTAATACATCACAGTCTATACAGTAAATATTGTAATCATTACATGAAATCTTCCTTGAAGTGATATGCGTGTAGTCAGAGTCAATCTTTCATTGCATTTACTCTCTATTATGCAGAGGCGTCATACAATTTAAGTAATTTTAAGCTAGTGCTAGCTTGTATCTTAAAACTTGCTTTGTACCTTCTATCCGGAATAAAGTTTGTTTAATATTTAGAAATAACAAACTTATGTACATATACGTTATATAACACAACGTGTAATAGACAACAGAGAAATGTGCTTAAAAACGTCACATCGTCTATCAAAATTAGATTCATCACATAATTCTTATGGTAACAACTTTATCGAATTGTTCATGTTCGTTCGTAAATTAAACAGTTACGCTAAAATACATAAGTATTCCATGAGTGTGTGGCATGGATACAAGGTAGGACGAACCACTCTGCTTCAAGACGGACATTGCAATACCGTCAGTTGTGTATTCTCACAGTTATCAGTGTTTGTTTTTTCCCCAAACTTTCACTTATATATACGTTACACAGTTAGGGGTGAAATTTCCCGAACTGTTGAGGCTTATACTTAATCTTTTAACTCTTGTAGTTCTCTGGTAGTTCCACAATATCTTGTCTTGCGCAACCATGTAACTGGCGTACCTGAAGTAGGGTAATCTCCCTCCATCGGCAGCTATTTCAAACACTGTAGTAATACCGCCCGCGTGTATGGTTCCAAATGCACAAACGATGACCAGACCGATAAACATAACCAAAGCTTGAAACACGTCACTCCATACCACAGCTCGCATACCACCCTATATAAATGTTATGAGCATTTATAAGGCTTGTAATACATAATAAGGGGCCTCCATACATGGGATTATGTTAACAGTAAATATCAGTTTCACATAGAGAGACCAAATAACAAGTAAAGATACGGTAAACCTTCATTTCCTTTTATGACGTGAAGTGTTTCATTTGGTCAAACCAGTTCTTCACAGCCATTGCAGAATCATTTTTTTTAGGTTTCATATTGTAAAATTCGCAGCATCAGTGTAGATGCTTTAATACATGTTCCAAAGTTGAAGGCATTCTCTCCAAAGAAATATACACCGACAACGTATAATAGTTAACCTTTGACTGATACTGCTATTAATGTTTGAAGTAATTCTGTACTTACGATTGAAGTGTATGTGACGCAGACGGATCCACCAATGACAATAGACAGCCAGATTGGGAGTCCGGTTACTGCAGCAAAATATATTAATCAAGTATATATCTGCCAATAAGAAGACCAGTTAAATAACTCTAGAAATTTTATATATCTTCTATGAGACGTTGCAAGCGGATCACTCGATCTGGTCTGTCCTTGTCGTGTACTGGTTTTCCGTGAATAGATTACCAAAATAGACTAGGTGAATGCCATCATGAACAGTTCGCATACAACCAATGTTCCTTCAAAAAGTGACATTAGTAGGGTCCTGTCATATATTCTCAAACCATGGTGTGCTACTTAGATCCTGATTCGCCAATCTGTTTGCTTATACATGTAAACAGTTGTATAGGATAAGACAAGTTTCACCATGCATGAACTTCTCTTAAATACGGTCGAATATTATTCTGCATGGATTAAGTTTGTGCTAGTAAGTATTTGAAATCTCACCTTGGCTGAGAGCTAAGGCCGGTGTGTACAAAACCATGGCCAAATAGGACAACTGGAAAACAAATTATACTAAACATATAAATTCGCAATTTAGTCAAATAACATAGAGAATAACACTTTTTAGAAATTCAGATATGCCAGTTTAATAATCAATTTTGTATCCCTGATAGATAAATGGCATATTTTCCTGCGGTATGTTTCATTTTTGTCTTTCACAATTATAAAGGGCCGTAAACAGATATCTTTGCCTTATTGTTGGAATAAACAATTATATAATCTGATACCAATTTCGCTAAAAAGGACCTCGATGGCAGCTATAAGGCAGACATTTCCTAAATCACTTCCATAGTTCGTGGAGCTGCAGGCTTCTTCTGTGTGACTAGATAAAAAAACTATTCCAAAAAGTCCTCCAATAAAATTAAGAGTTTGCTTGGCTGAAATCAGTGACGCCAAATTGTTTATAAATACATTAGCTTAAACATTTGTATTTAAACTAGATTGGATCTATTAGATTAAAATCTATGTACACAAATATCGATACGGAGGCAGGACGCCATTCGGTTAAAAATGTTTTTGATCGGAGCCCGGTCCCCGTGGTCCGACTAGTGAGATATTGAAACTGTTCGAACTCAGTTTAAATTGAAATGCATTCGAGTTTGATGGCCAAATCTACCAGTAAATTAAAGTTGTGCTATGGGTACAAGGTTCAGCCCTAATTTTGCTCTTTTTAATGACATAGTGTAAACATAGAGCCTTCTAAAAGTATGATAAACAAGCCCTGTTGTGTCTTATTTGGATATAAATATTATGTATGATGTTTGGAAAACATATTTATCTTCTGGAAGTATTCCAGAGATGACCTTGTTCATTGTCACTCTTAATCAGCATGACAATACCATTAAACCTCAAACTACTATCAGCTTGGATAGTGAAGATTGTTTAGATGTTACCGTATACTATAAATCCCCAACTAAGATACAGCAGGGATTTTGGATATTGTGGTATTCTTTAAGCCTAAACAGATACCCATCAATTACTCCATTCTAATTCCTTTCATCCTCCACACACCTTCAAGACAATTATTAAATGCCAAATAATGCATTTTCATAGGAATTATAGCCCTCGTTACCTTCAACCAGACTTGGGCTGTTCTCTGTAAGACCCTAGCACCTGGTGGATATACTTGGAGGATTCTTTATCGCATTCAATCACACAACCACAGACAACTGAACAGTAATAATACAGGCCGAGGTGTCGAATCAGTTCCTGTTCAAAAACCCCACAGACGCTATGTAATATTGTCAGACAGGTCCTCAAAATGTATGAAGACTAGATGCCAGCTATATACTTACATACCAGGTAAGGCCTCCATTGCTGGACAATGAACTAGAAATGTTTAATCTTGTGGGAAATTTTGCCGATTGATTTGTTCTTAACCAATACCGAATATCATGTTTGCTACATAGTTATCACATATTTTCTATACCATGTACATGGTCAGTACCTTCTCTAGAGATATCTGTAAGTAACCCATACTCGAGATTAAGATATGTTTAGAAACTTGTCTATGTGAGTTTATAAGAACATGAAAAGATTCAACGGTTTAATTACTCGACATCCACGTGATACGTGTTTAGAAATATGTTTTTATAATATCCACTTCGTATTGATCTATTGATTATAGGTTTATTAGAAACCCAAAACCGTGTTTGTGTGATTGTGTGCTATATACCTGTCACATATATCTTTTATATCATATAAAGCCTGTAATTACCTTCTCTCGAAAGTCTGCGAATTAGACTCAACAACTCTTGAGTATGATCTAAATTTACAAATTTATCTCTCGGAGTTTATCTGGAACATGAGCTAAGTCATTGGTTTTGATAACGGGTCGACGAGTGTGATTGATCTCAGGAAATATGTGCAATACAAAACTTCAAAGCTATTAAACATCAGTATACGAATTGTGTATTTAAAAGGAAGAACAATTTCAATTGATAGAAAAAGATTGGTTTATTTTGTTGATTTGGGGTAAACAGTTAACACCGTACTTAAGGTTATTCACTCACATCGCTGGTGCAAGCCCAATGGGTTAAGGAAACCATCTTCAACAACAGTGGCAACAAATAGAAACAAGACAGAACCAAAAAAAAAAAGAACAATGACAGAACACAGTCAACATCACAAACAGATCGGCTTAATGTCGCCCTCTAGTTCAGCGCACCAGGGTAACAGGAAGCACACTCCCAGCCACCTACATTGAATTGGAAATAACCAAGATTCTGGTTTGAAGAAAAGTAAAGTTTAACTCACGACTTGAGGAATAAAGGCGATGGAAATCATCATCCGGACAGTTTTGTTAAAGCGCAGTTCAAAATACTGGAAGAGAGCAATTGTTGTAAAGAAAACCACATTATAGCATTTATTCTCTAATTTTCTGTTATTTTATTTTCTTCACAGATTCTGAGAAATAGACAGGGTTTTTATAGTAATAAGTGTTTGTCATTGTGACGAACAATACTGTTTCTTAACACTTCTCATTGAAAATTGCTAATCTATCGGTAGTCGATTTTACATTTGGTCGAAATATTTTTGGAAACGTTGAATTTTAGTGAGTTTTAAATGTTTACATTTAAAGGTATATTCAAAATATTTTTGAATCGGACTACAATCATGTTATTTCCCCCAGAGACTACAACTCATGGATAGAGACAAAAGGATAAAAGGAACATGTGACCTTGTATTATACCTCATAAGCACTGGTGAGTCGTAGTTTATGGTATATAGGTAAAATGATATGTGCCGTTATTGGTGTTGCCAATAGGAGACCAATACATCTTATCCAATACATGCCCCCGAAACTGTAAATCTCAGAAGCTGTCCCAAGGATTCCAATGGGTGACATAAACGTGACAAACATCGAAAGTGCAACGGGGAGACAACCCAGATTTCTGCCACCAACCAAAAACTCTTCAGTGGATGCCACAATTTTGCGTCTCTTCATTTGGATGGCGTAGAAAATTCCGATAGACAAAGACACCGCTAGGGTCAACACGAATAGCAAGTAGTCTAACCAGTGGAATAATTGCTCTGCCATCGTGAATGTCTCTCTTATCTGTCAACTGAAACAAACATTATTGATAAACGACGCAGACACATGTAATGGTCACATCATTCAGAATTGTACGAATATGATAACCCTTCACTTCAACCTTGAACAAAAAACATACTTTCTATGCCCCTTTCCTACATACAGGATGTTTGCACCGTTCGGCATATCCATCGTGCAAGACGTACCAGTAACGTGAATTCTTAGTTCTGGGTTAAATTTTACCCTAAAATCAATCTTTAACCGAACATTAAACTAACCCTAAACTAACCCTTTACATACGGTAGCACTTCACTATAACACCAAACCGGACACTCAAGTTTACGTCATGTCGTGAATGACAGATTCATTCACATTTACTATGGCGTCGTACACATGTTTGTGACGTACCATGCATCACTGTACTCGAAGATAAAGCAGGTTGCCAAACACCAGCATCGCTGTAGTGTGGTAAGATGGTCGTCAGAACGTCTTTCTCATTAGTATACCCATTCAAAGTGGCACTTAATTTCATAACAGCCGTGATCATACAATGATACTACGATGATGCTGCGAGCGAGCCCGACTTGAATACGAGGACCACTATAAACGAGGGTTTTCTATCTCCAAACTTATACTTGGTCATGGCTATAACTAAAAGCACAACCTGGCATTCTGAACCCGAGAAACGTGCGCAAAAGGGGGCTTGCTGCAAAGGAAACATCGTAAAAAATGAACCGGTGTCGTGTTAAATCATTCTGGTGTCTTGTGACTCTTAAGGACGCTAACTCGAAGCACCTCTATGGTGGCAATTCGTAACGCCATTGTGGCACTGGTGCACCTCTATGGTGGCAATTCGTAACGCCATTGTGGCACTCGTGCACCTCTGACGTGGTAATTCGTAACGCCATTGTGGCACTCGTGCACCTC
>JAVFBX010259679.1:0-18996 GCA_034783855.1 Mopalia kennerleyi | reverse complement strand
ATACAGTAGGATACATGTATGTACATAGTTGGCTTATGGACTGGCTAGTGGTGAGGGGGTCTCTGAGGCCAGGCTGTAGAGGGTTTGATAAAGTTCCTAAGGCAAATGGTAGGGGGTAAAGTAGTTAGCGGGGGGTTGTGGTGGTCAGCTCAATGTATGCTGTGGGAATGAAGAAGCCCGTGTCCCTGTTTAGTTGTGGTTGAAATCTGCGTATTTGAATGGCTTCCATCACTGTTTATCGCTTGACAGAGACAAAGTACTACTTATATACTTTTAAATCAAGATTTAAAATAATCCAATGTTTTATTGTGAAATCATGTAATGAAACATGCGGTTTAATTTCCTTTTTATAAACCTATAAATGTACAAGCATGATTATATGATTTAAGTGTTTAAAAACACAGTTAGATTGTTTGAAGATGAAATGTAAAAAAGTTTGTTTACATTAGAATCATATTACTGCGCAGATGGAAACCCCAGTTACTGAGCTGCCAGAGCACGTGAATTTGTTCTATAACATTAAACACCTAAGAATAACATGCAAGCAAACAGAGTTCAATTCCAAACACCAACTAGCGACTTTATTTCGTGTAATGATAATATATATATTGGTTTTAATTAAAAAACCCAAAACATAAATGGAAAAAAAGCGACTACTGAAGTCATTAGTGGTAACCACTAACGCTCCCAAGCGGATAACGGCGAGTTTATTCTACGCTCGGAAAATGTGTTAACAAGTAACTAAATGTATATGCCTTGTGAATGGACCCTGTGCGAGCTGCGGAAGACATCGATGTATCACTCACACTCTCTATACCAGACGATAACCTACCTCTCTTGGCAATTTGTCATAAATGTATAGATTGGATTTCTAAATTTGTAGGTTCAGTTACTATGCGAGGAGAGAGCGTAGTGAACATTTGTACACTTGATAAATTCGGCATCATTTGTTGGTTAAAAGTTGATGTTTTAAAACATCATAGAATAATTGTATTGTGGAATGGTAGCGTTAGACAGTATTAATTGAACAGGTCATAACCAAACCTGCTTCAAAGACAATGAAAATTGGTTTTATTTTGTTTCATTTGCATTCAACATTTTAGGCAACTTGCTTCAGCTTGCTGCCAGCATGAGACCGATAGCTTTTTGAATGACTAGCTTTTTCAAATTTTGGTTAAATTCAGACTTGATCCTTGGCTGGTTGTATCGGCTTGTAACTTCCCGTTTTGCTGTTTTTAAATTATGTATAAACGCGGTGATACGGAAAAAAGAACACATAGACTGGCTACGATGTTTATTGATCAAGTAAATCATCAGAACCACAATAAAGACGATTTGTCTCAAACAGCGCAAACACGTGTTGTTATTTACATTGTTTCCGTTCTCCACCTTTCTTTAAATTATATTGTAATTATTACTTTTGTTTTGTTTAAAAGTTATTTATTGTTAAAATATGGTAATGTTTAGACTTTAAAAAAGCATTATTGTAAAGTATATATATATATATGAAAATAAACGACGGTCCGCGAAATCCAAACCAGGGAACCGGTCCTAAAAACACAATTTCACACAGTCCCGTTTCAGACCATACGTATGTGAACCATCTGATATGGATAAATATATGATGCCTCTGTATCTGTGTTTTGAGACTCAAGGTATATGATAAATATATATATACCATTGAGATAAAGCAAATGATGCTTGTCTTAAGCGGGATTTGAACCCCGGAGCTGACTGGTAGGGACAACAGTCGAATCGACTGACCTAGCAAGGTTAACAGCACAACGGACATATCGAAAGATCTTTATGAAAGGGGAGCACTGTCATTGGACCATCACAATGGACCTTTCTTGTTTTTATCGCTTAGCAATCGTAAACAAATATTTTTATTGTTTTAATGATTACAAGAATTTGCTTTTGGTATATATCCTTTTTCCCCAAGTATAGAAAGACTATACGTCTATCCCAAAGAACAATCGTAATTTGCGGGTAACATCTAAATAAAAATACGTGAGATAGCCTCCCTATGTCTGCACCACGAAGAGGTGAGCTTCTCTATATCCCGCACTGTAGATTGTACAGAGAGACACACAAGCCTTTATTTAACCACCTAATCTATTTAAGTACATCTCCACTCAATACATTGTCTCGTCATATTACAAATGATAACTCAACCTCGAATTATCACGCACCATAAAATGAGAAATTGGATTTGTTCCTGAAACATGCAACTATTTTGACTTTCTGTATCAATTATATCCACGGCGATAATTTAATAGATATGAAATTCCTCACAGGAGCGGCACAACTGGCAATGTCCGTGCTGGGGAAAAGTTGTATGCGCGACGGGCTATAAATTAATAGTTAAAAGGAATAGAACAGGTGACGGTGGCAGCATCATAAATAATCCAAATTTCCTCAGTCGGCAATAAATGTGTTTCACGATGAGAGTGGAAGGTGCATGGCGAGCCGGTTATTGGGGTATTTGGTCGGACCGGAATTACAAGCACAATCAATACGTGGCGCACACCAGGTACAAAACGGTCATGGTTATATTTTATGTAAACCCCCGCAGCTTTCTGACAGGAAACTATTTCATAAACCGTGTGAATTTGAGAACAAGTGTGCGTGGCATATTACAATGTGTACGGTTTCGTAGAAATCGATTTGGATATTAGACATCGGCGAGTGCACTCCCCTTATGCCGAGCTATGTTGAGTAAGGCTTGTTATTGTCTTTTCGCAATATGTATCCACAGACGCTGATACTAGTTCAAAGTTCCCAGTTTCCTGTCGTTTCAAGCATTTTTGACTCGATAAACATCAATTCAAAACGATGTGTATTTATAACATTATACTATCAACGATTATAATCCCGTTTATGACAGAAATAGCTAGAAGCCCATCAGAGGAAAATGGCGAATTAGCCACAGAAACTTTAACTGTATGTCCGTTTTTTTTAAAAAGCTAATGGGCGTTTTCTAATCTCGTTTGGCATATAAAATGTGTCCGGAAGTTAAGTATATCAAATATTACTGGACAGTGCTAATTGTACCCATAATAACCGGCAATGTAAACATTCTTGACATTACACAGTTATGTGCACTCTACCTCTGTATCTCGTAAAAAAGCTACATTGTTTGATAAACTACAGAACTCAGCATCTACTACCCAAAGGCTCGTACAGTAAATGACTGGAACAGGCTGTCGAATTGTATCAAACAGTTTGGCAAAGCTGTATGATTGGAGATTTAAATGTAATTAATTATTTTAAAATATTTCACTTTTCAAAAACATGATATTGTTTTATCGTAAAAATATATATTTCCAGGGTTTTCTAGTATTCTTTTCAGTTTATTTTTTCTTTCCTCTTGAACTTGCATCAATACAGTTGCTGATGTTTAAATATATAGGTCCAGTATTCCCGAGTAGGCCACCATAAATGCGCTAGTCGGTACTGTAGAAAGGTTGGTCAGTAAGCTGGAGATTGACATTAGCCTCTTACATCTATTCTAATTGGTCCGCTAATGTTTGGTAGAGCTATCTTGTTGGAAAGATAGTCGGCACCTAGCCAAGAAGCCAATGTGAGCGTCTCAAAAAGATCGGCTTAAGTCTGCATGGTACCTGGGCAAACAATAACTGGTTAGATGAGCCAGAGAGCGAGGCGCTTTTCCTCTGTTGACATTTACTCTGGCACAAATCGACACAAAGTACTGAGCCCCTGAGCGTTCAAAAACCCACATTTGTCCCTCGATGACGGTCAATTAAGGGTGAAATCTCTGCGCGATCTGTTGTAATTCGTCTCAGGGGCGGCTTCGCCAAGGCCGTCTAAGTCGTCTTGATCATGGCTCAAATAGCAAAGTTTCTCGTCCGGATAAAAAGCCAAGTTAGCCGTTCCACTCAACAATAATTTACTGTCCTTAATCGATTCCAACCACGTCAACATCGCATCAGGCTAAATACTCCTCTTATATTCTGCTTTGTTGGCGCAGGTTAACAGAATCGGAATAATCGATTATTTCCAATACATTGATCTGATCATTTTACTTCACCCTAGTTACAACATGTCTAACCTCTAGAGATGCATGTTTTTTATTTTAAGAAAATACACTTCGACGAACAAATAATCGTTAGTTCGGCTAAGCAGAACACAAAAAAAATTGCATTAAAACTGCTGCATCACGTCACTAAATGGTCTGTTATAGAGGTCTGTATTCAACACAGCTTCCTGCAATGTCGTCTTGTCCTAGAAATGCGTGTCTGTGAAAGTTCAGTCACAAAAAATCATGCTTTATGTGATCTAGTATAATGGATTTCATTTGATTCGTTTCAGTGTATACTTCCAGACAAGCAGTTCATGCATCGGGCGGATTTAAAATAAAATAACACATATACATAATGTATGTACTTGAAATATAATACCAAACTCAGTAGGCCTTTTTTTTTTTCAATTACGATTTAAGCCCACCGTACCTTTATGCCGAAAAATGACCTACCCACAGGCTAATGTAGAATCTGGCGTCGGTGTACACTTAACACATATCTATATGAGGATAGCAAAAATGCTTGTACCGTTGCATTCCCTATACATATAACATAATACGGGTCATGCTTTCAGAAGAGCATTTATGGGTAAAGACCAATATTACCGAACCTGTTATAATAGACAAACACAGTTGTAAGGTAGACGGAGGAAAAAGTTTGCATCGATAGTTTAGCTAAACACTACCGCTAGAAAATGCCAATATGTCCATACATATAGCTACCATACGCAGTTTTAACCCAGTCATATAGCCGTAGATTGTAAGTAAGGTGACAATACCAGCTCAACTCTGTGCAAGAGATGCAAATATTATCCTCAAGACCGTGTATATCCTGCTCGGGCCTTAAAGATCTCCGTTCACCGCAGAACAGAGAAGATTTGGGTATGAAGTTATTATCGCCATGTAAGACAACACGTGGATGTTTAGCTATGAGTTAGTGATGATATCAACCCAAATACTAACCTTAAACCTTTCACTAAACCAAACACTTAAACTAACCCTAAACTAAACCTTACCACGAGGTTAAGGCTGACACTAATACTGACGTCACGTCTTACATTGCGAACTTACGGTAACAGTTTCCGATATACTGACCGTCAACCCATAAACAATGCCCCTATGGACGATTGTGACATCGCGAACTCGCGTGTTGCGCGACTGATTTTTAATTGAAGGGTGAGGCATTTGGATTGTAAATTAAGCGACACCGTTGTGGTAAGCACCAGGACGCCTCGCGAGCGACGACGAAGAAACATTTACCTCCAACAGCAGACCATGTCAAATGTGTTGATGTTAAAAGTAAATGTCGTAGGACGGTGCAATAACGCTAAATGTATCAATCAGACGGTAAGAAAACTTGAAGCGGTGCAGGGCCACACAAATGTAAGCCTGAAGTATTAAAAGCCCTCGTCACTGACACAATAATTATGTTTTTTGAAGGGCTTGTTTCTTAAGCGGATCGGTGTGTATCATTAAATTTAGATTTAAAGAATGACTCTAAATAACTAATGGACATAGTTTTTGTTAGATCAAAATGAAACATTTAATGTATTTATATATGTACAATTTTATCACTTATGTGTGTTCTTTCCAGTTCAAAGTATTTATCTTTTGTGGTGCTTAATGCCAAGGGTGTTACTGGTTGCAATTATCAGTCCTTACATATCAACCATATGTATAATTGTACAATATGTCCATACAAGAGCGGAGCTGAAATTCCGCTGAATGTGACGCAAAACACTAATTAGTGAATCTTGTAATGGTATTGAAATGCAGCAGCGATACTTTTATGTGTCTCATGCCAAACAGAAAAGCAGCAAGGGGCATTAAAGCTTCTTTTGTCATTTGCTTAATTAATATACACATATTACACTATTAAACAATCCATCTGGATGCGTTGTTTGATTACGGAGAATTTGTTTCAGTTATAAAAGAAAGATGAAGATGGCCCTAATGGTCAGTCATTTGCCTGAAAGATGTTAAGTAACTTATAAGTAGATGATCGAGGATCAGACACGGCGAGCCATTAGTGCACAGTAAGACAAGGATTATACGAACAATACAGGTGCTTTGAGAAAGCCATTAAGGGATGTACAATCCGTTCATTTACTACGATAAGCCAGGTCCAAATACAAACTGACGTCTGAGAGGCATTTTTGATTAGGAATGTCTTAAAAAAAAAAAAAAAAATTCAAAATGTTGAAACTTATTGTCCGAATGTTTAGTTTTTTTGTATAGTTATAATCAGATATTTTAAAGCGAAATATTTATTAATTATAAAACAATTGTTGCACAGGTATATATAAAGGCGTTGTTTGTTTTGTTGGGGGCTTAACGTCGTTCTTAAGGGCATTTCACTTATATGACGACGGATTATCCATTTCAGATTGTTCCTTACTTAAATACAATGGAAAAAACCGAGAGGAAACCACATAAAACCCACCACCGCGATTACCGGAACCACAACATGTGACTTACCTATATACCCGATAGTCTTGGTCAAAGAGAACGGCGCGTCAGTTTCAACATCATTTCATTACTTTCCATGTTCAAATTAAAATATGTACCCTAGTATCATCAGTCTATACAATGTTAGCATATATAACACATTTATATCTAGGATAGTTTTTTTATCGTTACTTACAATAGTAGTGGTAATTCAATTGAGTAACGACCATTGCCAGTTATACTAAACCTGCTATACTAAGCTAAACAAATTTTCGAATTTCTCCCAGACGTTTCCAAAGACGTCATAGTTGTCATTGTTTATAGCAATGTATCTCTCCGTCTTAATGTATTCGCATATAGAAAATTTCAGTTTGACTTGGCATCTCTTGGTATATATATATATAGCAGCGGGTAATTAGCAAGATAAAATTGACTGATTTGTAATACACTGAACTTCTACAGTCTAACCTGTTAACATTTAAACTTATCCCTACTGACTGGTAGATCCAGGTATTTAATTCTTCCCAGAGAGAAAATACACTTTCACCATTTGCAAATAAATGTTCTATGGATTCGTTTGCAGTGCGACAGAAAGTACATTTCGCATCACTTTTAATATTGATATTTGCTAGATATTCATTTTTTGCTATGATGCGATGGTTGATTCGGAATTGGAACCATTGGAGTTTGGTATTTTTAGTGCACGTAAAGGGGATCATGTAGATTGAGGGCCATAGTTCTTTCGATATATTTGCCCATTTCAGTTGACTAGTTGGAGAATAATGCTGATTTATTTGTGTTAAATAAATTGCTTTACAAACTATAGTTTCCTTCAGTATTGTTTTCAATTTTATTGGTAGGTTAAGATCCGTTTTTTTCACTTTGTTCTGTTTAACGAATAGTGTGTTAATGTGTGTATCATCAGTCTATACACAGTTACCACAACAAATAATTGAAATATGTACCCGTGTATCATCAGTTGATACACAGTTACCACAACAGATAATTGAAATATGTACCCTTGTATCATCAGTTGATACAAAGTTACCAGTACCACAACAAATTATTGAAATATGTACCCGTGTATCATCAGTTGACACACAGTTACCACAACAAATAATTAAAATATGTACCCTTATATCATCAGTTGATACACAGTTACCACAACAAATAATTGAAATATGTACCCGTGTATCATCAGTTGATACACAGTTACCAATATTGAATACCGATATTGACGTGAGTTGTGCCGTTCAATACAATGGCATGGTACACATTAAATGAAGCCATTTTAGGGAACTATGCTTTAAATGTACTCAGGTGGCTTTTACTGGCTGTACTTTATATAGGACTGTGCGATGTGCAGTGAATTTTAAAAAGGATATTATTTGCATATCTGTTATTCTTTACGTCCTGAATAGCATCGTTGCTAATTATACATTTCTTTGTAATATTACTAAGGTTTCTTTATAAATGGTCTAAATACAGAATCATCAGTCCTTTTATTTAGAGTATCTGAATAACTGAATCTTCTGTGTATATACTCTCAAATAGCAGGCTGTTCTATCCGGATCTGCGTATGTTAAGTGCTAAAAGCTAAACGGCGATTGCTCGTCATCACAAGCGAATGGACTTATTTAAATCAGTGTTTTTTTTATAAAAATATAAAACATTAAAGCGTTAAATATTTTTTTTGTTTTTTTTAAATTATTATTTGTTTTCATAGCCAATGACATTCCACGTCTGCATGAGTAATCAATGTATATTTTGGTGCCAAATTCCAATGCCATCATGATCATTTTTAAATCTCTGTAGACAAATAAAACCACAAAGAGGTGCCGAGCTGCGTCTTCTCCCTACTGAGACAATAATGTTTTTTTGAAACTGCAAATCAACAAGACTGTAAGCTTTTGCATATCAAAATTTTGACAAAATGTTTGTCCATGTTTGGAGTCCATGTAAATGATATATAAATATTCAAGGGAATGTCGGATCGTGCAGGGTGAAATTGCAGATATGTATACTATAGATATACATAATATCGAAAAGTCCAGGTATATTCTAGACAAAGAGGTCAATGTAGTAGTTTGTTGTGTTTTCAATTTACAGTGGATTTACACCGTTTATTGTAATGCAACCATTCTATATTACTGTATAAGTTCGTAGTCCCAATATAATTGAGTGTACACCCTTATAAATAATGGTTCTTTGAGGGTTCTTTTTATAAAAGAAGATGGTTCTTAATGGAACCAGGATGATTCTTAATGGAACCATAAGGACAAAAACGGTTGTTTGATTAATAAGATAGGGCGAAATGCATGGGACAGTTGCTGTAAGAGTTTCATACAGAATTAAAAAGGGTCCCACCAGAACCATAACTAAAGAACCTTAAAGGGTTTCAAAAGAGCCATATTTGTATAAGAATGCTGGGCTATGAAATACTGTCGTCCCTGAAACACATAGCAAGAGCGCAAACTATCCTATTCTGCTCGCGCGCAAAGGCATATCTAGTCTGCTTCTACGTGCAGAAACATTGATCCCCTTATACACATGTAGACACACATTTGGCCTGCGTATGCATGTATCTATCTGGGCACAGATTTACACTGTATGTTACATGTGGGTGTAGACGTATCCATCCTGTAGCTGCGTGCAGACACTGTATCTTGCAAGTGGTTGTATTAAAATATCTATTTCGTCTGTGCGTGCAGACACATATTTACACTATATGCGATATTGCATGTGGGTGTAGACATATGTATCCTGTTAGTGCGTGCAGACACCGTATCTTACATGTGGCTGTATATATATATGTATTTCGTCTGTGCGTGCAGACACATATTTACACCGTAGCCGATCTTGCATGTGGGCGTAGCGATATCTAGCCGGTTTCTGCGGGCTTTGTTAGTTGAATAGCACAACCATAAAATGTGAAGTGTTTTGTTTAAAGAGACCACTTCACTTCCTGCACCATCTAGGTAATGCGAACCACTGTCCTCGCTACTCCATCTAGGTAGAACACTTTCATGATGACACAATAGCAATATTAGATTATGACCGAAATCATAACCAATAAACGCAAAGGTACACCATGTACATTTTACCCAACTTAAAACACGTGTATCGCACTCTTAAGTGTATAGCCAGCACATCAAGTGAATGTGAGGATAAATATAATAGATTCCAGATCAAGTTTGTTCCGATCAATTTCAAATGACAATCTATTTGTCTGATTTCCACGAATGTGTGAATTATCGTATAGGTCAGTGTTGGATGTCTCTATAGCTCAGCACAGAGGCCAACCGCATCGGCGTATTATCAACAAACGTGTCATGGATTTATAAAGCGCATTTGTCCTGCAGAACAATTTATCTATATCCCTATATTATTAGGTAGGACATATTTCCTGCTTTTACACTCCTGAGAATACGTCATTAAAGCAGATACAATAATCAATGAAACAGTTTGTATTTAGGCTAATTATTTAGTTCCACCGTCAAACAGAATATCGTTTGAATAAACATAATGTACTTTGAAATATACACGAGATCGTCCAAGAATATCACATCTACAATTATTTCGCTATTGGAAATTGATACAATCATTTTTGTCTTCTCTTTTTATTTCACACCCCCCCCCCCCCGACCTGTTTCCAAGCAAACAAATGTAAGGTAGTGAAAAATCGATTTACCAGAATATATTGTAGATTATTTAAAATTTATCTTTGAAAGAGATTTTGTGTTTGTTGATTTTTGATGATCGTTTTACATTAGATAATTGTATATTCTGCTAAATCTATTGAATGAGCCCACATTAACATCAATTAGTTATATAATAAACACTCATTAAAAAAGCTATTTTTAATTTTGAAAACATTTGTTTGTATTGGCCTTAAGTTCTATGAAAGAAAGCTCGAAACAACCCAGCGGGAAATCCGGTGATCTAGGCTTATTGGGAACACAGAGTAACTGCATGGAAGTGTTCGGAGATGATAAATCTTTGGTAGACATAGCCGATGAGCGTGTGAATCATGAACTTACTGAGGAATGGAATTTCATACAAAGCAATCATCTAATTGAGAAAGAACCAACAAGTGTTGTAAAACTATTATCGAAAAATCAAATAGATTCCACAAAAACAATCAAGAAAATGTACTAAAAAGCGTGAACGCTTATCAACAAAGGCCTATATAAGGACTCAATAAATTCCAATTAAGCGCATTGGGAAACTTCTTTATAATTAATAAAAGCATGAAGTGAAATGAGCGCACGAGTGATCATGTATAACTTGCGGTATTAATACGTAATGTGGGTAGTACACACCGGATTCTTTAGCGAGATGGCTATAACATAATACATTCTAAATGGAAGTTGGGAGAACGTGTTTACCTCTGGTCTCAACCAGTAACCCAACAATTAACTCGGCCCCGGCCTCCCTCAAGTGTACATATGAGTGCATATCTAATAAGAATGATGCTCTAAAGAAGGGAATGGTTTGTTCTTTACAGATAGAGCAGAGAGCGATAAATGAATTGATTGACAGTGAGTAGGTGTTTGCCTCGGTATCACAGTCACCTGACGTGGGTTGAATCAATAAGGTTTTTTGGTAGGCGTGGTTAGCTGGAAGTCACGCCTCTTTCTGGAATCAATCGCAGCGTTCCCACTCACTGTAGCTTCTCTTATCGCTAGCCTTATCAATTAGCATGAATTATTAATCACCTCCGACAGTACATAAATTCTAGAGACACGAGCTGAACAAGTTCTAGAGATCAAAAGTTGAGGAACCCATGTTGATGCCGAGGAGAAAGGAGAAAGCCTAGCAGTATTTCTGGTTCCTCACCACATTAACTTTCCGCACGACAAGGCGAGAAATTCCTCGGAACTGTTTTAATAGCTGGAAACCAGCGATAATGTCTCGGCTCTCCGTCTATCTGTTATGTGGCGCTACACTAGCTACCATTTTGTTGATTACGTCCACTGTCTCGGCAGAATCCGAAGCAGAAAACTTTCACAGAATTCGACGAAGTCCTGACGGAGAAGAACCAACATTGGTAGACAAGAGGATAAGAGATTTTCTTGGCAAACGAATTCGTGATTTCTTAGGAAAGCGTTTTGATCCCCGATACAATCCTTATGAAAGTACACCTGACAAAAGAATTCGTGACTTCTTAGGAAAGAGATCGGAATATGGAGTGGAGACAGAGGAGGAATTTGCCCCTTACGACAAACGGCTACGGGACTTTCTTGGCTAAAGTGAAGCCACTGAGACCTTTGAGGGTATTCAAGGTAAAGCTATTCTATTCCGTTGCCTTTTACAAAAAAATATGGGACAAAATTATGAAAAAAAACTCTATCTATTTTCGATACATCCCTGTGTGATACGTCTAAACTATTTCTAGGTTCCTTATAGTTTTAACCCATAAACTCTTAAAGCTGGAAGAACAGACCCGTGGCAAAAGGAATCAAAATTATGCTTTTTGGTGTTATTTTAATTACCATTTTACAACAACTCTCTTTATTGAAACCCTGTGTGTTTTGGAACAATGGGGAATTCTCGTCATGATTACTTTGTAACAATCTGAACTAACTATCTTCAAGTTGACGGGACGCCAACTATTAATTCTGATTGATGTGAAGTGTGTTGTAGCGTGCAGCGCTTCTTGTTTACTGGTTGCTCAGGCTTCTCATGATTGACTCTCATCAAAACGTTGCATGTCGAGCTGTCTTTTGCAATTTCATTCCTCCATGAAAACAAGGTGTTTGGTAGAAGCAAAACGAAAGGCGGTAACAATTGAAGAAAGACTTGGACACGCGAAACCCAGGTGGCAAATTGAGACATAATGAAGGTATGGAGTGCCATTCAATGCATGGGTCTCAGAATTAATTACATCTTGTGGCTTTGGGAGCTGTTATTTGAAACAATTTTCTCTCTTTTTCCGCCGCTGGCCGCTCTCTCTTACTATTGAACCAAAAAGCAATTTGCAATAAAGACAATATGCTGGCGGAGGCTGATTAACTCATGTCGTGAAGAACTGATCGGAGCTGAGAGCTTTCTATCTTAATCCGCTCAGAGGATTAATAGTCTATTAATAGTCACGGCGGACAAAACTGCTTTCTAAACTGACTCGACTATAGTCAATTCTGTAATCTTTCACCTCTCTCAACAAGTCGTTTTCTTCCACTAATAAAGCGTTCCACCCTCAGGAACTCTCGTTAAAGCTTGTTTTCGATTCGTCTTGTAACATGTTGAGCCCAGCTTTTTTATTTATCTCCTGGTAATCAGTGTTATCAGGTTTTCGCTGTCGTTCAGTCAAACGCTTTTAAATATAATGAATACAGTTAAATTTAAAAAAATGGAATCACAAAAAAAAATGAGAAAACGCTATGGTATAGACTATGATTTTATATATTTAAAGTCATGTCAGATGCGACGTTCATCCGTTTCAATCCACAGCTTAATTTGTCTTCTTAATATCAAGCCTTCAGGAAATGAATTCTTGTTTTTACATTTGGTGTACTCCTCTGGGCTTTGACATTCAACCGTATAAGAGACATATAGGAAAAGAAAATCATTTCGAATAAGAGTTATTTTGTATTTAACGTGTATTGACAAGAGGCCGGCAGCCTGGGATTATTTCCCACAAAGGTGTACAGTTGCTTTAATTCTGTGAGATCGTTTAAATGAGTCAGAAGACAGTTATCCGCTCCTTGACGGCTTGCCGAACTGCCAGTCTCGGTCTGCAGGGAGGGCGATTTCAACCGCTGTCAGCGAACTACGAGATGCTCTTAAGGCGAACACAAAAAGGGGATAAAGATACTTAGCTCAATCGGTCGGCCTTCCATAAAGTCAATCTAGACAATTGAATTATCAACTCTTCTCCAAGGCAAGAATAACGAGCGCTTATTAGATGGACATCGGGGCCATCAGCGAAATTTGTATCCATTTCCGAGCCACGAGAGACTTTAATGGTATATTGGTGTCCTGTAACGCAGACATTCTATAAGTTACAGAATGAACTGGGTCCATTTAAATATGAGACCTATCAGTTTCTTCTGTAACGCTAATCAGGGTACCTTTGAGACTTACTTCAGTGGAATAAATAAGGCATACAAGCGACAATCTAATTCATCCTACACAAAATATCATAAAAACAATTTCCGAAATTTTAAAATGCGAACAATTCAAAGATGTTTCATTCTCCTTATAAATTGCCTACTGTATTGATTTAAATATCAGTAAAATAGAAAAAGATTATGTATTATTTATTTCGTAAATCAGCTGGGAGAATGTTTAGTCACTTAATCACGGTTCAGAGTGGTAACATAATGTCGTATTGTACATGTAGAATAAGGTAGGCCCCTCTGCTATCCCTCTATCATCCAGCGGATATATCCAAACATGGAACAAGACTTTTATTTTAGTTTTAATTCATTTTACGAGATATATTTGTGACAAAAATGGCACATTCTGAAATGCTGCTTAAGAGAAAGCAAACGTTGTTCTGCTGGAACATTATGTTTAATCTTTATGAAATTTAACATTTATAACGTTATAATATATTACGTCTGTGTCCATTCTTAAAGTTGAACACGTTCCTAGCTTTGTCCCTTATTTCTCGACTACCGATAGTAGCACATAATTTCCGGTGTCGAATTCAAGTAAAGTTTAACAATATACCTTGTATGCTGACACACGTTCTAGTTAACAGAAATAGGATAAAACGACAAGACAAATAACTGTTCATTAAACATATTTGTTTGTCTAATGTATTGTATGACATTACACGTCTTTCTAATTTTTTCAACTAGCACATCAGATGAATAAATAGATGAGGCGCAATCGCCTCAACAATAGATGTATGCGTGAGTACTGCACGATTCTTAAACAATGTCACGTATAGATATTATCTCACATAACGTAACGTCTTAACGTGCGGGACGAGCACTAACGGCGTGAAAATGTAATAATGTCCATTAAGACACAGCCCTTTAAATGCTTTCAAATCTATTAGCCATGTATCTGACAGGGAGTCTATATTCTCTATGGGCCGCACGTGTGGCCAATCGTGAAACAATTCTATCAGACAGCCGTATAGTAATTGCGAATGACAAAAATCCAGGACATTTATTGTGTCCCCTGTTGTACATTTAACATATATCAGAAGAGGCAGGGAAATAATCAAGAATTCAAATCGGAATAAATTATTTTACAGTATGTTATCCACAGGAATCGATTTAAATAGTTATGTCATTCTTAGTTCCTACAACACCGCTTAATAATGTTTTCTCCTGGCAGTTATATCATTGCTTATCATGCTTCCCACTTAAACCATGAGACAGATAACATGTGCATGTGTATTTGGTTCAATGTCATATTGTAAGTGGAGCCTAGAACACACAAACTCACGCAAATAAGTTATCAAAACTAAAGTAAACTCGATTATGGAGCAGTTTTAAGAAACTTAACAAAGAAATAATAAGTAACGCGACTTTGTACATTTTTGTTGTCTATATTGTAACAAGCTTTCGAAGAATGGCTTACTTCATCGTCGAATATATGGAATTTGGGAAGATGGTTATAATTATTTCTTTATATAGGGGCTGTGACAACACTACAAACAGTAAGATGAAAAGATATTTAAAGTGAAAGTAGGGTTGAACCAATTTAGTGGAAGAGTTTCCTTTATCATGGACAGTCACTTCGTCAGAAAGATTACACCTTGGGCGAATAAAATGACAAATAGCGAATCGAATGATCGATTCCCATAATCTAGTTGACGGTTTGCTATATTTTCGTACATCAAAAAACACAAAGCTACTCCAAATTGTAACCTTGCAGTAATGTGGAAATAGAACTGAAACAACAAGTGCTGCAGGATAACGTTTACTTTGGTGCAAACATTTTTAGGCCTGTTGTTCGGTAGATGATTAGTCGCTAACACCAGTTTAATTCACTAAATCCTGGTTAGAGATAGACATAACATGGCGTGTCTTCATCTAATAATGGATTAAATTTAATAGCGCTTCGAGCACCCGGGCCCTGAGTATTGTTCTTGAAACAATTAAGCTGTCGCGGCTCCCGGGTGAATTATTAGATGACAATACTCTACAGTATTTTATTGACGATGCGTTAAATACAATCCAAACACTTGGGTTGTCCATATGTAAACATCCTATGCACCTCGACAGTATACCGTGAATAAAAATATGTCAATCAACAATATTACAGATTAAAGGTATATCAGTTTCATCAGTGCGCATGGATAGCTACTAGTAATTATACGTGCATCAGATAAATTCCACCGATGAGAAGATTGCCAAAATCCTAAGAGGATTCTTTATTGAAGAGACAGCGGAAAGAAAATTCAGCCTTAGATAATCGATTTGTAAACTATGGTTAACGTTCTTAATTGTTCTTATGGCACAGGTTTTATGTAAGCCTATGACTAAACCCCAAAGATGAAAGCCGGAGTTCTACAGTAATCGAACTCAACATGCACCAAACTCGCCCAAATCGTAGGATGGAAGGCCAGTCACTCATCGACCAGGAGCTAAAGACGATTAGCCGCTAACTCCGGATTAAATTAGAGACACACCTACAGCATGGCGTGACGTCATCTTTTAGCGGATTAAATTTACTAGCGTTAAGAGCAACCAACCCCTGTTCAATAATTGTATGGGTATGATAAAGAGGGTCTGGGCTTATTGCACTGGCCTCCCCAGGCAGAAACGTTTTGTTTTTCTTTCCTGCCACGAAAGTCTGTATAGACATACAGAGTAAACGTGACGTGTTTGAGCACATAACAGAATTACTGTTATTATCGTAAATATAGCGTTTCTTGTTAAGATATCTTGCTTCATCGAAATTTGGAAAATGGTAAAGAAAGTATTATGAAACAAAGCATACAGTGGTATACATTTGTATTTCAGCAGATATTACGCTATGTCGAACTATTCAAATGTTCAAAACATTCTTTCTGAAATACAAGTATGTATGAAAACTGCTGTGTTTCATAATATCTCTTTTACCATTTTAGAAATTTTGCTGTAGTAAAATATCTTAACAAGGAACGTTTAACATATAACCGTAAAACTGTTATTTTTCAGAAACGTAAACATAGCGTGTAACGTCACGCGATCATTCAGACAGACCTATTTGTTTTGAGTATCACAAGATACTGTATCAACAAACTCTAGATCACTTCGCCTAATTACTTGAATGTGGAATTGTTTTCATTCTCATTTTTATTCTGCTAGCTGTGAAAAATAGTACGCTCCATTCATGTGTGACGTACAAACAACTGCAGGAAACAGTGTTATGAAAACACTACCGTTATTACACAACTGCAAACCATTGTACACCGCGAGAATCCACCTACTCGTATAATTGATTTGATTTAGGTCCAGATATATAGCAATAGCAACAAGACTATTATTTTTTTGATTTGAAACACAATAAAACAATTGCTCTATGTTTAGCATTAAACACCTCAGGATAATTCGTCTTAAAGAAAACAATAATGTTTAAATCAATTTGATTTGAGCCGACGGTACTATGTCGGAGCGAGCACTGTAGTTACCGGCGTATTATATGACAATATCCTGAACCTGTCTCCATCCCATGTGTTCACACCGCGCCTGCAGGCCTATCGCTATCTCTGACTTTACTATTGTGTATAATGAATGACCAGTTGCATCTTGTGATACAAATCGCATTAAGAAAGATCCCAAGCCAGAAGAATCAGACATCTGTTTGTGCGATAACAGTTAACTCACTTTTCCTATTAACTATTACCAACTTATACCCGAACATGTTTAAGTATACACATCTTTGGTATTAGATTCTCCCTTTGAATCGAATTGATACGCGTTAAAAGATCGGAGGTAACGTGAACTAATGGAAGTACTTTAGATCAATCACAAGCCAAATTGAAAAGACTATTTAAATGCATCGTCAGATTTGCGCGACGGTGTCAATGTAAAGGTGGTTTATAACTATACGTTACTAATTCATTTAACTTTATTAGGGCGATATGTCATCAAGAAATACTTCCGTTATTTGAATGCCGCAGGGTTATAGTGAACACAATGCCTATAATATATTTCTAGGAATTTGTTACTGTATATCCCATTTTTTGCTAAATATTTTTTTAAGATTAAACTGCAGCCAGTCAACCTGTAACACGCACACACAAAATTTATCTTAAAACAAATGAGAAAAAACATTTTATAAGCTCAACATTGCTAAGTAACATATGGACAGTCCTGCTGGTGAACCTAATGCTATAGAATGTGGCGATGCACTAGAGAACGTCGGGAGAAGTCTATCGATAAACGGCTTTCAAATTTTAAATATTGCCCTTAGATAATATTCACCGAGGAACAATCATCTGCTATCGAATAATACGATTGTGTTCTTTAAATGTTATTTTACGTTCCCAGTGTTGGATTAATGAGCCACTTTCGGCATATCGGCGTCCATATGTTCTTTAGATGGGAAATGATATTTGCGCGATGGATGCAAGAGAAATATTGCTGCTCCGATTAGATTGTTCCTTTTACAATCCCTAGAGCTTTGGGCGTTTTTCCAAACTTGGTTAGTGACGAAATTGCGGGCTGATATTGAACTGTTTTGTGAGCGTGGGGCTGTGAAATGTACATCAGGAAATTAGCTCTGTTCTCAATCATATTGCCGTCGGTGTTCTGAAAAACATCAAAGTGTTCAGCCGTCACAGCCACTGATTTCACAAAACATATTATTGATATTTATCTTTACAGAAGAATCAGTTTTCTTTCAACTTTATCAATATCAGTACTATACGGAATTCCTCTGCTGTTTACGTTGAGATTATTGCGGAAATCCATGTGTCTAAAGTACTGGATAGCTGACATCTTGAGCTGCTCTCAGACTGGATCACAGCGACCAGTTCAGTTAGTTCGAATTTCATTAACTGCGTTTAAAGATTTCTATTTCAATTCAATGGTATTCGTATTTATCTAGTATAAATGTAATGCGTGTAACTGAAGTAAATCTTCCTCCAGGAAAAGAATACAACATTCCTGTAGAAATGACTATTCAACTCAAATTCATGGGTACAGCAATCCTGTAAGAGAGCTTATTCAACTCAAATTCATGGGTGCAACAATCCTGTATGTAGGCATACTCAATTTGATTTCTTGGGTACACAATTCTGTATGTAGGCCTACTCAACTCGAATTGATGGGTAAAACAATCCTGTATATAGGTCTATTCAATTATCTAGAATTGATGGTACACAATCCTGTATGTAGGCCTACTCAACTCGAATTCATGGGTTCACAATCCTGTATGTAGGCCTACTCAACTCGAATTCATGGGTCTGCTCAACTCGAATAGATGGGTATATCAATCCTGTATGTATAGGCATACTGAATTTGAATGCATGGGTGCACAATCCTGTATGTAGGCATACTCAATTTGATTTCTTGGGTACACAATTCTGTATGTAGGCCTACTCAACTCGAATT
>JAVFBX010259568.1:0-18996 GCA_034783855.1 Mopalia kennerleyi | reverse complement strand
ATATATAATACTCACTATTTACAATGGAATTTGTTATATCCGAGCTTTAGTTCAGAATTGCTGGTGAATAAAGAATATTTTCTTCAAGTCATGGGCAGCTACGGAGCCAGTAGATTAGACATCATCTCAATCTCAAGCGTTAGTTTGCACCCGGATATATAAGTCTGAGCTTCAGTTCCGTAGAGCAGATTTGAGGTTTAATTCGGAAGAGCAAATCTAAGGCTTAGTTGTAGGCCCGTATTGATAAACCTACTTCTTATAGAAGTATTTCTTAAAGTTAAGAAATATTTGGCCAAATTTCAGCCTTACATTTGATCATGAAAAAAGTTAAATGTGAAATAATTAAGATGACATTTTATGAATTTCACTTATAATCTTTCATTTAGGATCATACAAAGTTAAGCAAGATGGTGTTTATGTATTTATGTGAAAATTCGTTAATTTTTTCTTAACTTAAAAAAACCGTGAGTATCTCTATGGCTACGGACCCAGACTACAAATTTGAGTTATAGTCGACATCTACAAATCCGAGCTTTAGCCCAGGACTATAAATTGGAGCTATACAGACTATACAGATCTGAGTTTTAGTCCAGGACTGCAAATCTGAGTTTTAGTGCAGGACTACAAATTTGAGCTTTAGTCCAGGACTGAAAATCTGAGTCTTAGATCGGGAATACAAATCTGAGCTGTAGTCCAGGACTACAAATCTGAGCTGTAGTCCAGAACTACAAATCTGAGCTGTAGTCCAGAACTAAAAATCTGAGCTGTAGTCCAGAACTACAAATCTGAGCTGTAGTCCAGGACTACAAATCTGAGTTTTAGTCCAGGAGTACAGATCTGAGTTTTAGTCCAGGACTACAAATCTGAGCTTTAGTCCATGGGGCCAGTTGCTCGAAAGACGATTAGCCGCTAACACCAGATTAAATTGTTAACACCGGGTTAGAGATATACCTTCAACATGGCGTGACGTCATCTAATAGCATATTAAATTTAATAGCGCTTCGAGCAACCGGCCCCAGAACTACAAATCGAAGCTTCACTCCAGGAAATTCCGAGTTTAGTCCCGGACTATACAGATCTGAGATTTAGTCCAGGACCACTAATCTCAGCTTTAGGCTAGGTTTGTAAATCTGAGATTAAGCCCAGGACTCCAAATCATAGCTTTAGTCCCGGACTAAAAATATGAGATGAGGTTCAGGACAACACGTCTGATCTTTAGTTTAGACTAACAGATATGTTTGTAAAATAAATGTGTGTTTTTGTTTAGAATGATTTGACACTGAGGTAAGTTCCAGGTATATACGCTAAGTCCCCTGTTGATATGATACGATACTTTCACAACTTTCCTTCAGGATAGATATGTGCTTGTGATTGTATGTAGTTTTGAAGCGAGTGACAGACTCCTGTTCAGGATAAAAATCTAAGCTTTTCATCTATGTCATTTTCATTTGTCAGTTTATGGTCCTGCAGATTTATTTGTTTTTTCTCTAAACAGGTTGTTGACTGAGGTGAATGTGTTTGATCCACAGCGTGAAATCAGATGGTGTTTCCCTGTAGAAGATAAACTTATCCTATCTGAGGAAAAAAGGGAACACAGAATTCTCATAAATGAACAATCTAAAGTGTAAGCCTCCAGTTAATTATTACTTAACAAAAACAATAAAAAGCTATGAGCAAGTCAAGGAAACGAACTGTTGGAGAATCATCAGGTTTAAAAGCCATTGATTCTTTATTACTAGTTGAACTTTATGAAATGTTTAAGCTATATTTATTTAACTGCTCCTAGATTTTGTTTTTTAAATTATTTTATATTTCAAACTAAATGTGAGAGCTGCTTCGTGGTTGTATTGAATACATCATACATGTCACCACTATTTGTGCTAGTGTATTGAAGACTTCGTCATATCAAACAGTTTTCACTTTATAAAACAAAGAGGCATATTAACAGTATCTTAGTTATTTTGAGACAAGGAGATAATATTTCAAGAGACCCGTCTGCGAGCCAGGCATCGAATCGCTAGCAGTGAATGTCAGCCCACTGGCCTTCCACAAGTACTCCTGCATAATTGTCCCAACCAGAATATGTTCAAACTAAGAAAGTGCTGTCCCAAAATAACAAAAATGCTGTTCATATTCACTTTCTAAAAATGTCAAACAAAAAATATTCAGAACTCAGAATAATTGTTTATTATTAATCCACAGTTTACCCCCGGCAAGGTCTTGGTTAGCCCAGAAATTCCTGTCTTTGCACAGTTTATTCACAATACTGAGTCTCCCTCAAGAGGTGGGCCTGATGAAGATGAATGTGAAGATAGTACTTCTAACAAGTACAGCCTCTCTTCTCTATATGAGTAACCTCATGAGCTTCATTCTATCTCACCAATATTCAGAATCTGTTTCATTTGGGATCATTTTGGGTCACAGTCTGATTGGTCACATTGCTGTCTGGGCCTTGTCTTGTGTCTGTGAAGTTATTGCAAGAAACATTCGACCAAAGTGGTCATTTAGTGAAAACCGTGTTGACAGGGCTGTTTTTTTGCAGCCTGCTCGTCCAATCTGCCTATGTTGTCAACACTATTCTGACCAGTATATCACACACATATATGGCTGTCCTTTTGGTGTCGACAGTGCAGGAGACAAAACACCAACTAGGTCATTAGTGGACAGACTTACTGATGTTTCACAAAAAGAACTGTCTATCCCTCAAGTTCAACAAGTGGGCTTTGTGTCTTCAATATCTTCTCTGCCCACTATGAAAAAATCAGTGACTGACAATGACCAGTCATTTTACCAAACAGCAATCAAAGTTCAAGAAATTTCACCCGAAGTGGAGGAGGAACACATCAAAACTACAAATGTTGACCATGACATATCTACAAGCAATACGGAATTAGAAACAATAACAGACAAGGAAATAACACCAATTATTTTTGTGGATGATAGAAAAGAAAGAAAAAAACCTGATAATAAAATACAAGAAATGGATGAGAATAGTAGGTTGCTTAAACAATTTACAGTTCCTGGTGAGCTTTTAGATAAATTGCAAGAGGAAATCAAAGCCTTTGATGAAATTCTATTTGCCTTCAATAACGAATCTTTTGTTGATGAAACTGAAAAACCACCAAGGAACAGGGAGTTGAAAAGTAAAAGATTTAAGAAAATAGGAAACCAAACGGATGATGATAAAATGGTGTCCAAATATTCAATTACAAAGATAGAAAAAATGCTTGAAGGTTTTGAGAAAGATTTAAAACAAGATATGGATACCATTACAAAACTTCTTGAGGCTGAAAAAACTTACAAGTATGTTCAGGAATTAACGTTTGACGCTAGTCAAGGTGAAGAATCAAATACAAGTTTAAGTTCAAACGATGGAACATGTCCTCTACACAAAAGCACAAACATCGGAATAGAAAACCTAGTCAGAAAACAAGTAAGCAGTGGAGAGAGTTCAACACAGAGTGATTACGGGTCTGATGGTAGTGTGTCAGAGGGTAAGACAATAAAACAACACAGACGCCGGAAAAAGAAACGAAAGACTTTCTCTGTAGAAGATTGTGCTATAAGTAGATCTTTACACGAGTCTCGTACATGTATCGAGAACATTGTGGAACACGACTTTGGTGATCTTTTTAAAGAGATTCGCCAAATTGACGAACACCTTTATTCTCATGGTGTCAAACCTCCTCGTGTAAAAATGCTCCTGTCAAATAAATATCCTATAGTGCCAGTTATCTATAGAGCTATATATGGTTCACCAGAACATATTGATGAAGTAGAAATTATTTCCAATGCGAGCCATTCACCTCAAAAGAAAGACAAAGAAGTTGTAAAGAGGGATCTATCTGTTCCTGAGGTGAGGAGATTAGAAATCTATGATACTTTGATAAAGTCCAGTGAAACTATTTCTCCTATTAAAATAGCAGACAACAGTACTCAAAACCTTTCTGCCTTCAATGCTACCTCAGGCAGGGATGAGAGTACTTCTGCAAATAGAGGGCCAGCAACAGACAAGGAAAATAGAGTGTGGAGACAAAAATCAGGGCCCATAAGAAAACAGCCTTCTTGTGAATATAGAAGAATTGACAGAAGTACACTTCGGCTTGATCAGCTTCTGCCTAATGGAACTGAAAATATAAAATTTCTAGAAAATATAATTCACCCTGATGAAAGAAACAATCAACTTCATCAGCTTGAAGAGGATATATACACATATGACAATGTCTTACAAAACTCGGGTGCAAACAGAAGCCCAAAAGTTCAACAGCTGTTGAACATGGATTTACATAACGATGCTGACAAATTGCCACTTACATCGGATGATGATTATTCTGGACCAGACGTGCCTGTGAATTTTAAATTAAATCAAATTCACATGACATTAAAATTCCCTGTTAACACATCGAGGTATGTACAAGAACTGAAAGACAATGAACAAAGTCTAAAAATTGATACCGTTAAGAAAGACATTAATAAATTGGATATGGTAATCAAAGGCGCTGGAGCTGATGATAGTTCCATTGTGAAGCAGTTTTTAGGCAAGAAAGAAGCAGTAAAACCCAACAGTAAACCTCGAAGAGACTTCTCACAGATTTGTCCAACAAACCTGCTGAGTATTTCAGATGACAAAAGTCATTGGTTGACCAACACTGAAATCTTCAGATCTATTACAGAACCAGTGGACCAGGAAGCAATACACGAAATTATCCAAGACATACATGTGTTGGACACTTCTCTTAAACTTTCTGGAGTCGATTCACAGAAATCTACTAACAGACTCATGAAATTCAAATACAACGATGAAAGTTCTGATTGTAGTTCCTGTGATAGTAAACTTGATGCAGACACAAAGACCCAAAAATCTCCTAGCTCGATGTCTAAATACAGCTCTAGCTGTGAACAGCGACCAGTTGATGGTCAAATGTCCAGAAAAACATCAAGTGAAAGGCCTGGTGATCCAACTTTACCTTTATCAGAATCTGAAACATCCAATGGGACAATCACCTCTTCTTTAAAATCAAAAAGCAGAGAAAAAGTAATTGGTCTAATGAAGTCAATTGTGGAGGGAGGGGAAGATTCAAACATAATTAAAAAGTTACTAGCTGATTTCCAGGCCCTTGACAAGATACTCCATGAATCTGGTGTTGCTAATAGTCCTGCAGCTGACTTTGTCATATCTGATAAACTGTCATCCTCTCAGTCATCACTAAGTCAGTGTCATTCCAGGGAAAAAGGATCTGCCTTCTCTCAAAGTGAAAGTTGTGTGAAATACAGACCTGATCTGTCGAATAAGTGTATTGCTGAAAGCGATAGTAGTTCAAAATTTGACACAGCAGACGAGGGAAGTAACACAGATGAAAATGTTGAGAAGAGGGGTAATATTTTTGGCAGATTTCTCGAAGATGTCCGGGATCTTGAGCTAAGGTTACAGCGGCAGGGAGCTGTAACGTGCGGTGATAAATCTAAAGAATGTTTGACAGGCCAAGATATACCATCAGAGAATCGATCGAGAAGTGATATAAGCATTGTTTCTAATACAGACCTCTCGTTGTCTTGTTACACAACCGTTAGCACTGAACAAAGTGAAACAGAAGACGTTGGGAAATTAACCTCTACAAGCATGCTGAAAGCTATTGCCTGTTTAAACTCTCCAAGACAACCAATAAGATCAATTCTAGAAGATATCGATCACTATGATAAGATAATTCATCAGTCTGGGGCTTGTAAACCTGCTAGAAAAGTGTTACCAAGTTATCTCATAGTTAACTCTCCAAAGTTCTATTGCAGAAACTCTGACAACCTTCAAAAGGAATCTCAAGATCTGGATAATTATATTCTGCAAGGGTTGTCGAGTAGATCGAGTTGTAACACTCGGAAAACTGAAGACAGATTTGATGTTTCTAATGTTGCATCAAAGCGGGTAACAAGGGATAAGACAATAACTATACAGGATGGTCTCAACATGATGAAGTCGTTTGTAGCTGACCCAAGGGACACACCATTTCTGGAAATAATTCAAGATATGAATGACTTTGATAGTGTTATAGAGAAGGGTGTAACAGGTAATACAGCAATAGATAGGTTCATGCGTCAAAATGTCCACTGGGTAGCTGAACGAGAGAGAGACATTGCCAAATATGAACCATTGAAAAATTATAGTAGCAAAGAATGGAATGAAGAATTTTTAAAGGGTAAAAAACAGAAAGCCCAAAGGGTGAGAAAGAAATCGATACGAAAGGGTGAAAAGAAAAGTAGTTCCTCCAAAGAATTGCATACTGTCAGTAAAGGGATGGTGTCGTCTTTCAACTCATTATCTAGTACACAAATTGGGTTTGAAGACTCCTTTTCTCATACAGATGAACAATATCTAGACGATTTAGTCAAGATGAAAGTTAGTATTTCTGCGGAACCCGGGCCAGAAGAAGCTCAAAAGAGCGATACAGCCATTCTTGATACTTTAACAATCCCAGATAAGCGAAATTTTCTGATGAACAAAATTTTACTGGAGTTAAACAGTTTTCATGATTTGACTCGGTCATTGGATGGAGTTGATCAAGATATGTTGGACAACCTGACTAGCCTTCTTCGTGAAGAAGAAAGTGACCTTACTATTGAATTATCAAAACCAAATGACTGTTTTCCCAGAGAAATGTCCTATCCATATAAGAAAAAAAGCAAAGATAAGGAAGAGTGTGAGGTTACAGCCAAACGGCCATCAGCCTCCCCGACTGACCAGCCATCTCCCAAAATACACACACCAGACAACCTTATCACAAAGGGAATCTATAAAAAAGAAAAATTGGAAAAAGAAGAAGTTGAATCGTCTGTTATAGAAGAGAAATGGAAAAATTTAGTACCAGACATACCGACTAGACATGCGTTGAAAGGAGCAGCCATAGGTTATCAACAAGGTCTTTATGAGAACAACCACCCTACAGTTTGTGAATGTGTACTTGAGATTTTATCCCAAGCTTTAGTTGAAAATGCTTTGAAAGAAGCGAGACAAGAACTTGTTAAAGATTTTAACGAAAGCGTGAATGTCTTTCACAAATACCTAGTAAATGCAACCTTAATAGACTTATTAAAAAAATGGCAAATTCCAGCCTATTCCGAAATTTTTGACCAAGTTTTGTTGGATGTATTTGGCCATTTAAAACAGCAGGGATATGGACTTATGCGGCGACCTGATGAAAATTTGTCAGTGGCTTTGCTCTTACAGCGCTTGTCTCAGAAGTCAGAGAATATATTTAATTTAGAATTGTTTCCTAACACTGCATCCGAGGAAACGTTTGCTTTAAAACTCGCAGAGATCATTGGTTTGGAGAAAGGTTTGGCTGATAATTTACGGAAAACCTACAAAAAGCAAATAAAGGCAGAGCTACGATCTTTCCTCAAAGATATTAAGAATGATGTAAGGCACAGCTTGTCTCTAGAATTGCCACTTTCTTATCTGACCTCGGTGTTTCTCTTCCATCTTGACCAATGTGTAGAGAGGACCAAATGTCTACCTGTGGACGTATTTCATCAAGCGTTGACTCAAGACTGGCTTTTTTTAAAACAGGGAACAGAATTACAAGAACACAACTCAATGGAGGAGACAAAAGTAAGTTGTGTTTTATATTAAGTTACATTTTCATTAAATGAGACTGTTGCGTGTTGCCTTGAGTATTAGTTTTTGACATTTTATCCGATTCGGCATATTCGTTTATCAACTTGAAGCCTTTTCTGACCGCTTTCCTCAAATGAACCGGGGTAAGAGCCTCTATGCTCTTCTCTCTACTTTGTAGGACCATTTCGCTATCACTCAGACGGCTGACCGTAAACACTACCCTCCTGTTCGTTACGGTTTCCCAAACAACAGCATTTACAACAGAAATCAACTGTCGCTGTTGTTGTCGTTTTGAAAGCGCAAATTAGACAAAACTATGATACGCGACAACTTGCCGGCAAGATTAAAATGTACTTTCAGACTCGTCACTGAATTTTTAAAATTCAATGACAGAGAAATGATCATAGAAACAAAAGAGACAACCGTCACAAGCGGTGAGGCTGTTGTCCCGTTATATTTAAGAAAAGCTGGCTGTACAAATTTATAATGGAGAAAACGAATAGAAGGCAGTAGGGCCTATAGTTTAAGTGCAATTTCCAAAATATTAAAACTAGTAATCGGCTTTATATAGCTAGCACAAACCGTGACAGGTCAATGGTAGAAATTCCATCACCACTCTTCAATGTTTAACATTGGCAGTATAGGGATATCATACCATCTAACACTCTTAGCCAAACAAATTTTACGATATAGCACGGTTAGGGAAAGTACATTTCTTAATTCTATTCATAAAATAATATTAATATTCATTAAATCGGTTGTAAAGATAACAAAAGTGGGCGCCAGCATTTGTAAACCGTTACCTCAAACTGGATTTTTCCCCCCAAAAAATACATGTCTGAGAACATCAAAAGTAAAGTCAAATTTTTTCCAAATTATTATTTTGTTGATCAGATAAGATCTATATCATCCATCAAGTTTCTGTATATCTTTCGTTAAACATTTTGTTGCTTTTTAAATCCAGCTGACGTATAATCTCCAGTAAGTAGGGTTTATCACATGGAAGTACAAATGGTCTAGTAACAAGCTAGACCAGTGGTGGCTGTACACTATGATGCAATTGCTGTCATTGTGGGTTATGAAACAATATTGAAGCAGTGCTGTACATTATAAAACACTGTTTAATATTATTGACATTGTTATTATAATTTATTAATTTTGGTTTCTATTTAGAACAAAGAAAAAGACCAGTCTAAACAGATTAATTTAAAGGCCAAAGGTGGAAAAGGTAAGTGCCTTAATATGTAATCATTTCTATCTGCAGTCGATGGGCACCATAACAAACCCCGCAACTTTTGTGTTTTCAGAACAATGTTATAATTTTTTTGCCAACTTGTTTTCATATTCAATCAACCATTTTCTTCGCGCTTTGAATCGGTTGTTTATCTTAAGAATTTATTTGGGTATATTATATGTTCAGCAGAATGCTTTAGCAAATAGTCGCAGTGCCTGACTAGAACATAATGAACACTGGTATGTAAAAACTCATTACGTAATTTATTTATACATAGGCAAGAAGAGTTCCAAAAACAGTGTGCAAAATTCAGCTAAAAAAGCACAAAGTAGACAGGTATCGTTTAGTCCAAAACTCGAGGAGAGCGTTACTATACCGGCGAGAAGTGAGCCAGCTCCTATGCCGATCATTCAGGTAAGCATCGTGTCCGGATATATGACATTTCTGGCTCTAGAAGGTCTAGTTAAATTGACAACTTTAAACGACTTATTTCTAACATAAAATCACACTGGCACAGAGATGTAGACTTTTATAAATATATTTGTTTCATGAATGGCATGAAGTATTAAATTTCGGATATAGACAACCCGGTAGGCAGGTGATAATGTCTTACATACGTTTGTTTGTTTGTATCGAACGCCCGGAAATATTACCAATTTAATGACAATAAACTGTGTTGAAGTCCTCATGATTGGTAGAAGAACTTCAGAACTTCAAACAGGGGTTTGCTGAATAATAGGGGTTCTGCAGGCCCCCTGTCCACAACCAAGCCATTCCCAAATCTCCACCTCCGTTACTACCTCTTGGAGAGTAACTATATGTCACACTCAACTTAAGTTATTCCATATACTTATCATTCTGCAAAACGTATTCTTAGTATACCAGCTGCAGAATTTCAATCAAATACTATACGCCCACTTTTTGTTTCTTGATGGATACGCCAAGCAGTAGTCATAGGAACAATTGTCGGGGAGAATGTCGCCAGAGCATATGCCGCTCGGCCAATTTTGCTGTTACCATTAAAAACAGTTGGACCTATGGACACGGGAAAATATAAATATGAGTTATCCTCCCAGGAAGAGAGCATTTTGTCTCGTTCAGGCTAATAATTTCCTTGCGAAACAGGTATTAAGACAATACTGATTACGTTATCGTTGACAAAGTATCTCGATTCACTAAAAGAGATTAGTCTAAATGAACTCTTTTCAGTCAACCGAAACTAAACACGTAACTATGTAACAAAAGTATATGAAAGCCTTCCTAAAATAATAATAACAAAACCCCTTAAATAACAGTTAGTCAGCGTAATGCGGTTTATTCCGCAAACTTACCCAATACCTAATATGAATATGAATGGTTTTTCATATGTTCTGCGCTACAGACTACTTTAAGCTATAGCTCAAAACGATAGTATCCAACTTGCTTCATGTATCCATTATAATAATTGCACAACTTTGTTACAATAAAAGTGTCGTACTGTTATAGTTTTCACCTGCCAGAAAACCAAGATGGTCGTGGTTTTATAAAGTCATCCTTATCGAGAATGACCTTCCTTAGCGCGCCCTCTGGCTAAGGGCAGTTTATTTGAAGACATATATCTCACTGGAAGAAAATGAACTTTCAAACCTTATGGAAACGCTTCACATCTTGGTTGTACTAGAGTCTATGATTGTTGGAATACACCACCGTCATATAAGTGAAATACCCTTAAACACGGCGTAAAGCAACTGATCAATCAATCAATCACTCACTCAATCCCTTAGCGCGCCACCACGCTTTCTGAACTTTAGCAGTCGCAATGAGGGGCAGAAATTGTTGTTCGGCACAGTCTGTCGACCAGTCCGACGAGTTGACAAAGACATTTTATCAGTCATTTTGATTGATCGTTTGATCGTAACTGTTGCAGTTTAAAAAAGAAAAAAAGAGGAAGACAAAAGCCAAAAGACTAACGCGCATTTTATAGTCTAATGCGGGGGACAAACGGGCGATCGCGGCAATCTGATCGCCACCGTAAGTAGTCGGTCGACTTGAGTGCACTCACGTGGCGATTGACCCAAGCGATACGGAGTATTTTTTATCTTTAAAAAACGCAACGATAGTCGCGTGATTTGTCCAATATGGCGAGATTAAAACGGAAATATATTTACTCATCAAAGGAAGATTAAGACCTAGACTCAATGGGAGAACGGAAGTATCTGGAAAATAATTTCACCCAGACTTCATTCGTGCAAGTTGCCATTTTGTGAGTCATGTGAGAAGAACTCGAATTCGGATTGGTTTAACATCATTGATTCGCACGGTCGAATTAAATTCAAATCGACCGGCAATATCAAACATGTTTGATCCGAGCGACTGGTCGGCCGACGGGCTTCGGCAATCATAATCACTGTCCCTGGCCTGTATACACACGTTGGGATTTTTTCCGCGATTGGGCGATTATAATCACCCGTGTGTCAAACCAGTCACACTGATAGAGCATAGATTCTTTATTACCATGTCAAAAAAAGCAAGCACTGATTTCAATAGTGTCTACCACTGAAATAATTCCATTATTATATCTTCCCCCTAAATAAACCAAAGACGGTCGGTCGGTCGGTCGGTCGGTCTGTCCGTCCGTCCGTCCGTCCGTCCTTCCTCCCATCCATCCATCCATCCATCCATCCATCCATCCATCCATCCATCCATCCATCCATCCATCCATCCATCCATCCATCCAACCATCCATCCATCCATCAATAGCCGTCATCCAGCATATTTAAAAAAAACCTTGTCCTGACGAAAGACATTTTCCGGTTTCAGAACTCGAGAGGAAAAGGAGATGGAATTGATTCTGTTGCTAAAGGTACTGTAGAATTTATTATCATTCAATTTTCTCTCTTTCTTGGTTAATTATTACTTAAAGTACCTTTGATTATACAAGGGGTATTTGGGTACAGTTATCTTCAAATGGTTTATTTTTTCAATCATTTGTAGATGTTAAACAGCTCGGACGGTATCTTCAATATGTGATACATGATGAGAAGAGAAGGCAGGAGTTAGAAGTATCGGAATATTGTCTCTCTAACAAAGATAAGCTGGAAAATTTCTTGGTCGAAAATCTGCAAAAAGTCTCCGATTTTCAACAGACCATGGGCAAAGAGCCGAGTTTAACCGATGAAATGCTGGAGGGTGTTCAAGCGGAAGTGTGTGGTCACAGCAAACAGCCCTTACCCTGGGTTGTCTTCCCCTGTCTACTGATCTTTCTTTGTTTGTCTATTGGGTCGTCTCTGTTGTATACGCTTCTCAAGGGTCAGGACTTGCTCCCTAACGAGTCTGGACAGTGGATCGCATGTGTAATTATTGGTGCTATCATGGAAATAGTCTTCTTTCAACCACTAAAAACTATTTTCTGGATGCTTTGTATAAAGACGATACAAGCATACCAGAAGCCAGCGGAGACCTCTGACGCTTTTCAAGTGTGATTCATTTTTATCTGGGTCTGGGGTAGCACAATGAATAGGGCTAATACCTCCGTCTTAGCCCATATCTTAATCCATGGTGAAGGTTGGAAATTGACTCGCCGCTATGCGAAAGGAAATAAGATAAACAGGTCAACTCGGGTGGGAAATTAAATAAAGCTTTATTTAAACGCGAGGATAGAAAGTAAAGTAGTAAGGTTTTTGTTGTCTATGGTTTCGAAAAAAATCAGATTATGTTTTGTGAGGCTGGCGATAGCGGCGGGTCGATTTCCAGACTCCGCCATGGGTTTACCTGATATTTAATGTCAGGCGGCAAAACAAGTATAATTAAATCCATTCACGCCCACCATGACTAGGTCAGAAATAAACAAAAAATATTAAAATATACTCTTTGCATGATTTTCGCAGTTTTTGCAGTCTAAAAAAATAATCCAAGTGTTAATTTATCTGAATTGTTAATGAAACTAGACAAGCATTAACATCTATTTGTCGGATTTACATGGTTGAAAAGGGCGGTTTGATACACCAAAAGAGTCCCGATCGCCTTATCTTCCTTCAGTCTGCCGCCGTTTTTTACAACGTTTATCTGGTCCAGCATTAAATCTTTTTTTTCACCCAAATGCACTTTCTCCGAGTTATAATAACATTTTCTATAGTTGCTTATATGTTCTTAAGTCTTCTGAAAGCAGTTGTAAAATAAAACTATTAAAGAGTGAAATCAAGTACTTTTGGCCCAACGCCACTGTTCTTGATTTTATCGGCAATTCAAGGTTAAAGCTTGCTGGTACATACCCCTGTGTATTGTAATCCCAGGTTTTATATACATGAATATGTTTCTTCATTCACTACTGGAACTACACCTCCACTTATGACAAAAAGTCTTACAAGAGGAACATAGTCTGCTGGGATTATCCCATTAATCTCCAACACCTTGTCAATGGTTCTTCAATATGTTCACTGATAAAACTATGTTCAGGGCTCGAATTTTCCTATCTGCGATTTTTAAGTTATTCTTTCACTGTCATAAATGTTAAATGTTGAATGTGAGCACATTTAGTCCATTTTTAGCCTAACGTGTCCATCAAGACTGTAAGTTTGTCATTTCGTTATATTACTGCATATTTCATGAAAGAATTAAATTGTTATGAATTTACCATACATAATTGTTTTGTTTGTTTTGGGTAGTGCCACGCGTATGTAGAAGGGGTGAGCAAACAGTTCAGTTGATTGTTTGGCTTTGGTTAATTAGACCGAAATGTGTGATTATCATAATTTTATTGCCTCCTGCTATTTACTAGTTTGATGTCAAATCTAACAAAAGCTTGAGTATATATTATTAGTCCCATCTCTCAAGTTGCTGAATTTTAAAAAAACATCTTTGCCCTGTGTTTTTGAAACTATCTTAGTACTTTCAAACCAATACTGTGAAATTGAGGTACGAGCGATCTGGTCTGGTTTTCTAGGGCAATCAAACTAAGGTACAATCATAAAAACTCTGGTCTTTATTTGTACAATATCTACAGCTTTTAATCCCTTCGGCACATTATGCTTTAGGGATACAATTTTTTAAACTACATTCCTATTTAAAATGGGGCCATTTCAATCAAATTTCTGGTTTCTATGGCAACATAATAATACATAATAAGGATAATATAGTATGCCAGAAGACATGAGCACGTTTAAAACCATACTGCTTAACGCAGGATTTTCAAATTTTGGAACCACATTGGTCTTGCACTAAACTACATTCTTATTTAAAATGGGGCCATTCCAATCAATTTTGGGTTTTCATGGCAACATAAAGATACAAAATAATAATAAAAATATACCAGACGACGTGAACACGTTTAAACCCATACCTCTTAACGAAGGATTTTCAATTTTTGGAAACACAGTTGTCTTGCACTAAACTACATTCCTATTTAAAAGGGGTCATTCCAATCAAATTTCTTGTTTCCATGGCAACATAATGATACATAATAATCATAATAGTACACCAGACGACGTGAACCATTTTAAACCATACGGCTTAACGTAGGGTTTTCAAATTTTGGAAACACATTGTTCGTACACTTAACTACATTCCTATTTAAAATGGGGTCATTCTGACACACCTGTTTAAAGGGGTTCATTCAAATCAAATTTTTTTGTTTGTCTGTCCGTCCATCTGCATAGAGAGCGTAGACAAGATAAAAACAATACAGCTTAACAAAGGGTTTTCAAATTTTGTTAACACATTGTTCGTACACTTAACTACATTCCTATTTAAAATGGGGTCATTCCAATCAAATTTCTGGTTTCGATGGCAACATAATGATAATAAAAGTATGACAGACCACTTAACTAGGGTTTTTTAAATTTTAGAAACACATTGGTCTTACACTAACTACATTTCTTTTTAAAATGGGGTCATTCTAATCAAATTTAGGTAATATAACCAAAAGATTAAACTATTTTCATGATTAAAGCTGAGTTGCAGTGGATATACCGACTGCTTTAGCTTGTTTCTCCTTAACTCCAACATCGATACAGTGGGATTAAGCGAGTCACACCCACCTCTTGTTTAAACCTAAATTGAAAAAGGTGGTGCTCATAAAACTATTTCGGGGTGTCTTTTATTTTTCGACGTTTCTCCTCGGTTTTATAACTGCAAAGCGTCCACCCCACCTCGCCGCTTGTGCAAAGATTGTTCCACTTGGTGTAGTGGGGATGACTGCTGCATCTGTACATACTGGAACACCCCCTACACATAATAAGTAAGGTAGTGCGGCGATCTCTTCAGAAGTAGCCAGCACCACCTGTTTTGGCGACGGTAAATTCTGAAAGATTACTTAGTTAAAATGAGAAGGGAAATACCGGCCTTACATCCAAACTAGGGGGTTAAAAGTGATTGTTGATTTAATTAATTCGATGCATGACTGTTTTACTGTATGGACACTACACATGAACGAGACTGATGTAAATTCCTCGTATGCATCTTCCCGAGATGCTTTGCATACGATGTTGTGGGTGGATCTCGCGATAGGTGATGAGATGTGGGGCTGATATGGCGGTTATGGACTGCAACGTGCAGTCGTAGATCAGACTGTGTGTAACTCTGATTGGAATGGCGCAAAACCGGTTGAACCCCGCTGGGTAGTGTAGTCACATTCTGAGTAGTGTGGCCTCGTTTGGGGATCGATCGCTATAAAAGGCAGCTCGAAAGATTTGTTTGTGTTCATTTCTTTGAATGACCGATTGAATTTACCATGAGAAGCTTGCCAAGCGCGAATCATAGATAAGAATTAACTTCGGCATCACATTGGGCAGCACCAGCATAGATAAGAAGATGAGAGAAAAAGGCGGGCAGGACTGTGGGCGGACAGGATATAAAGAAAGGAATGGGAACGGAGAAGACGGGCGAATGCAGTTCGAGTTTGGGGGTTGTAGATCCGGTAAGGGAAAAGGGTAAATTTATGTTTCGATCATGTTGAACCGGTGTTGTAAAGATTAAGGGTTATAGACTTGTAGGGGATGGCGAAGAGCCATATCATGCCCAACCGGAGCAATTTGCGAATGACAGCATCTGAGGGGGCTGGCGACTGGAAGCAACTGGCAGCATCTTAGAGCATCTGACCAGTCGCAGGTTTTGACCGGTATTAGAGTGCTTACGACTGTCTCGCACCCATGGTGTGAGCCTACGTTGGTACAACATTAAAAGAAATATTGACATGTGTAATTCCCCGAGATTGTTAGTCTCATGGGCGCAGATACTGTTTTGATCACAAGGTCACATGTTGATCTTGCGTGAAGGTGTGGCCAATCGCAGTTGACACGAGTGGAACTAATTGAGGATCATCTGGATGCTGCCGTTTGCTAGGAATCGCAGGATTTAAACAAATACTCGACATGAGCGCTACGCTCAAGTCGACTGTAGTCGACCCCCGCCGGGCTTAAGAGTATCATACCCTTCAAATTAAACTTTTCGAAAGGCGTTACCTTGCATCATCCCGAAACAAACACGTTCGATATTACTACCCCAGCATATCAACAACATCGGATCTGCTACCTAGCCTTTATTTTATACAAAGCAGGAACGTGCTGGTCGTTCCTGTGTAAAACACCACCTATACAAGACCCACGCGTACCGATGATGTGAAGAAACTACAACACCTTGACATAAAATGGTTTGTGGAGCTGGTCAGCGACGTGGTGATCTACGTCAACAATTTAACCAGTTCCATGGTGTCATGACAAAAATCAGTAATGCATCACGGGTAACGACTGTTCAAATCTTTAAGCACTACGGTCCATCCATGTATCAGCCACCATCCCCTTTCAAACACCACCAGTTTCACATCCGAAGGACTCATCTCGGTAAATCGCGCTTGGCAAGTTTCGCATGATAACACATACCAAAGCTTTACAGCTGCCTTTTAAAGCCACTAATTTCAGAAGAAGGCTACATATCCTGGTCCCAATTGGGTTGACCCGATTTGAGCCTCTCCAATCAGAGCTACATTAACCCATATCAAGCATACCTCCCACCACATCTCGTCACCTCTCGCGAGATCCTCCGCAGCCCCTGCGGGAAAAGCATCCCCGGAAAAACCCACATCAAGGTACCAGATCCCACCCCACAATCCTTCCTGGCCTTAATAATTATGTACAGGAAACACGGATCGGAACAGTCAATTCCACTAATCGCAGAAAATAAATCAACCCCCCTTTCCGTATGAGGCAAATAGTTCAACTTCAAATCCTAACATAGACCTGTGATGTTAGTTTTCTACAATTCTCAAATTTTGTTGCAAACAAAAAAAACTTTTCGTTTTAAGTTGCTTGTCAAGGGAAATCCTTGCCGAACTAGACTATCGATATCATCCAATCACAGCGAACCGGATACATCACTTGTGGTCTTTGTTGGAGAAAGCGCTATAAGTTTTGGGTTTGCAATCAAAGTTTGAGAAACACCATAATTGTTGTTTGGGACTTGGTGAACTATATATCTCACACGGACAGGTGGAATTTATTTATTTTTTGTGATAAGTGGGCTTGAAGTGGTTACATTTCACCACGGTTAAACAGGGACGCCCCAGACTCCTCTTCCTTCTTCTTTTCTATATACATATGGTACCGAGCACCTGTGGCCTAAAGTACCAGTAGCAGCTTTCAGTACCGCATTATATCAATCAATAATAGTCTATACTGTAGTGTTAAGAGTATACTTTTTAACACACATTTTCCGAGCTATAATCCGCTTCGAACAATTCCGACATGATGTGACGCCATGTCAGCAACTGGTGATACATTGCCAACGGTATCACTGTATCGCTATAAGAGTATCTGAAACTTGAGGTATTTATACCGAATGCTTCCTTTTTTCAATGTTAGAGTAAATGGATAAGATGAATTATTTTAGTTTCGTTCATTAAGTGTCAATACCGCGTAACGGTGATGCAATTAATTAAGCCAATTATCGTTTTTACCTGACTAAAGACATCGTGGTCAGTATATAAGGCGCGCATCACCCTTTTCAGTAAGCCTGAATGGCGCAAATCCCCATCAGGATGAATGCACCAGCCAAATATATCAACCTATGACGTCACAGATATTGCTTGCGACTTCTTTCGAGATCGTCTTCTTCGTCTTCTTAAATTGTATGGAGTGTTTTAGTCCCTTCTTTCCTGTCCCTAATTGTGCAGATGTGCAGCAGCCAGACCAGGGTCTCGGTACCGTAAGAGATCGAATATGTATATAGAAAATAAAAGGGCGGACACTCTGGGGTCGATCCAGCTTATACCGAGGTTAAATTTAACCGATTCCAGTCGACTAAGCTCATAAAATAAATGAATACCACATGTCCGTGTGAGGCAAATAGTTCATCTTAAAATCCTAACCTGGAATTGTACGTGATGTAAGTTTTCTATAAAACAGGTCTTCTTTAGTACCAGAACGAGGTCTTATACATCACATGACTTTTCACCTGGGTTGAAAGTACTTTTCACCCAGGTGATAATATTTCCACCCAGGTGATACTACTTTTAACCCAGGTGATAATATTTCCACCCAGATGAAAACATTTCCACCCAGGTGATAATACTTTTCACCCAGGTGATAAGTGAAAAAATAAAAGGAAACACCGGAAAAGTCGTATGTGGGCCACCGTACCTATAGGCCATCGGCATTATCCAATCATATAGCTTTCGCTTGTAAGCTTGTAAAATTTGGGAATGTTAGATAGCTAACATAACATTTCTAACTATTTGTTTCCCACGGACAGGTTGTATTCATTCATTTGATGTGATAGGTAGACTTGAATCAGTTAATTTTTTAATGTTGCCCAGTATCATTTGAGCCTGAGTTTATAGTCCGTGTGGTATATTAGGGTAATATGGTAAACTTTGATGCCTACATTTTGTCGACTGATGCGCTATTCAGGTTTGTTTACGTTCTAGTGTTGTCTTCAAATGACCTTTCTCAGTTGACTTGATCGGTATCTGAAAAATTATCCCCTCATCATATATCAAACTTTCAACTGTGAACTCGGTAAAGGTTGATCAAAGTATAGCTTAGTTTATACGTAGCTCAAATATGTTTTTATATGTTGTTGTTTACATATGAGCTACGCCGATATCATATTAAGGTCTGGGATGGAAACCACCACCCCAACCCAAACAAACAAACTACGTCACTTACCCTGTCCAGGCTTGCTT
>JAVFBX010259457.1:0-11199 GCA_034783855.1 Mopalia kennerleyi | reverse complement strand
AGTCTGCCGGTATGAGGAAGGAGCACGATTTACTCCGGTAATCGCGGGAGAGGTTTTTAGAGGTTTCCCCGTGGTTTTCCATCGTATTTAAAACAGTATGAACTGGGCAATCCGTCGTCATATAAGTGAAATAGTTCGCCGATAAACCAAAATCAAACAAAACAAACAAATCGTTCTAGTTTAAACTTTAAATTCTGGCAATTTAAAGATCTAACTCAATGTCCAACATACTCGTGCGGTTTTATTCCTCGACGTTGAATATAGCACCATTGTGTCAATTAATTAGAAGTGAGAAACGGTCTTTGGGTAGTATGGATGGCATTGGGTCTGAAGTCAATCTATGCAACTCCTGGCTTCGTCTGAAGTGGCAGACTAGTTAAATAGGCTGGCACACGGAATTATGGGATTTTTCTCCGCCAAAATAGTCTTTCTCAGTGGACTGTAAACACTGTAGCAATGAAAATCTTATTTTCGTTATGTTGGGATAACATTTTCTTAGTTTCGACAGATTCTAGTTCAGAAAATTTTGCAAACGATTAGTTTGTGCTCAGACGTAATTCGAGTCAATTTTATAAAAACGAATAATAATAATTAATATATACTTCATAAATAGCAAATATAGTAAGGCAATTCGATAACTTATTGGTATACTCATAGTACAATTAAGCGTGAGCCCGTGTCTTCGTATAGAATCGATCACGATTTAAGCAAATGAGAGACAATTTGTCCATTACTTAATAGTGGAGAAGCAAATAAAAGTGGTCAATGAGAATTACCAACGCTTCGACATTCACAGATAAAAATCTAACGGGTGCGATACAAGGATGTGTTCGAACCGACTGCCCACATATCTTTTATAACGTTGGCAATGGGAATTACACCATTTACATTAATTTATAAAGCTTTCCATTCTCCTGGTTAAAGGGTTGACTAAAACCTGTCTTTGTTTTTATAAGGTCTCTGTTAATCATAAAATATTGTCAGCATGCGAATGAAACCACTGTAAATTCCCATTAACTAATGTTTTCGTAATGTTTTATTATGACTAGATCGATGAACTATGGCGGAATCGGAGTGGTTATTGGACACGAGATTTCCCATGGATTTGATGACAGAGGTACGAATGTTTCCTTTTACCCACGAGGACCTCGTGCACATTAACGAGAAAGTAATTGGCAATGCAGATTTTAAGATTGTTTCACTCCTTTATAATACAATATTCATTTTAAACACTAGAATGTTGAGTACAAGTTTATTTGGATTATGTTGGTCAGAATCTCGACTGGGGCTTGCTGTGTACCTCACAGAAATGTTGCCACTGTACCTATTAAAGATTTGGTGAAAACTGTTTCTTTGAGCTATTTGTGCACGAATCAAATTTGTTATAGGTCGGAGTTTTGATAAAAGCGGTGACTTGGTGGAATGGTGGAATAAGAACGTGATTATGAGGTTCAAGGAAAAGGCGCAGTGTGTTATTCAGCAGTATGGTAACTTCACAGTGCCAGAAGCCGACATGAATGTATGTTAACGTAAACAAAAGGTGTTAAGTATCTCCGCTGAAAAAGTTTATTGTAAACCATTTTCATTAAGGATGGACAACCCCATTATGGTAAAAATTGTTCATTATTTATTACGTCACTTTATAGACAGGCCGAATTTCACGTGTGAACATCAATTGGGTTTTCGCGAAATCAGAGTTGAAAAATTAAATTTCGATAGTTACAAAACAAGAGATGCTAGAAATCGTGCAAAACCCACCCAGATATACTTGGAAAGAACTGCGTTATAATTTTCTAACTTAAACTTAATTGACTTGAATATTTATACAGTTTTTTAATGTTCTTATTAACAAATAAAAAAAAAGAATAATTTTGACCTAGAAGGAGTTGTCCATCTTCCATTGAAAAATGTAAAGACTTCTCTTTCTGAATCTTTCGGAAGTGTCCGGTTACGACAACATAGTGACGTCCTTTTGCAAAATGACCTTGTCACTTTATAGTAAGGTAGAGCCGTCTGCGTATACCATAACATACAGGTTTGTGTTTTTTCCAAGATATTGGAAAACGAAACCCCTAAGGTATTCTATACATTAATCTCGATATTAGCAATATTACCAAAATCATCCATGTTAAATATCGCGGCTTGGCCCTCACCTGCCGTAAAGCGTTGAAGTTATTGCGCCAAGGGACGTCACTATGTTGTCGTAACGTCATAAATCGAAACTCTCGTATTGAGCGTTATATTTTGGGACAGAAATATGTCCTAACAGTTCATATGGTGCTCAACCGTTGTTCTAGTTCATGGTTATTTCGTCAATCAACAGTTGCATGTTCTAAGCTGCACCTATGTGTATGCAACTGTCCATAAACTAGTGTAAAAGTTTGGCAAGTATTCGTCCAAACTTGCCGGCAGAGCAGATGTTGGGTTCATTACTTTGTGAACAAGCCCTTCGATCCATGGTATATGGTAGACTCTTATAGTCTAAATAACAGCATATGTGAAAGGTTGCCCTCAGTGTCGAGATACCCTTCCCCCAAAAAACTATATAAGAAAGTTTAACATGAGTTGTAGGCTACCCTTCCCATAAACGGCATTTACGAAAAGTTACGACGGCTTTCGGTGGATTCCTCCCATAAACGGCATATACGAACTTTTAACCCTTAGTTATGGGTTACCCTTTCCATATATCACATATATTGGCATATATTACACTTTTAGAGAAAAGAGCTAAAGGATATATATATATTGCCTTTCTCTCCAAAAAAGGGATTAACCAGAATAAATAGTAACAATATATTATTGGCTAATATAATTTTTAAATGTATAGTCGATGATGAATTATATTTATTGCCTGCAGGTTGTGTGATATTTGTAATCAGTTGGCCCACAGCTGTCAGTTCAAGGCTGTTGTATCTAAGTAAATGCAGAGAGATAGTATATTTACACATAACTTTGACCATCATTTAATATATATATGTGAGCACAGTTCTATATTCAATTCTGCAGCTGAATGGAGTCAACACACAGGGTGAGAATATAGCAGACAATGGTGGGTTAAAACAATCCTTCACAGCCTACAGGAAGTGGGTAGAGGAGATGGGAAAGGAAGAACAAAAACTACCGGGAATAGACTTTACACACAATCAACTGTTCTTCGTTAACTTTGCTCAGGTAAGCCTTGTCTGAGTAACTGTATAGTTCTAGAGTTTTCTCACAGCTATGCAAACACAATTTTGCAGCATTATTTCGTACTGGTCAACGCTGTAACAAATATTCGTGTATTTCGTTACAATGACCATCATTACAGTACAGCAACAATCAAAATTCAACCATGATTAGTTTATTAATGGATAGGTCGTGTGTTATGCCTGGTGCTTACATCAATTATTATTGTCTATTTGGGAGACAAATTGACTTAGAAATTAGATAGAAAAACATTGATGCTCATGACATGTTGAAGTTGTAGTAAACAGATAAATAACCATTAACAAAACTTTGCAACTAAAAACAAAACAAAAAAATAAACAAAACAAAAAAAACAAAGAAAAAACAAATAGCCGTAGAAACTAGAAAGAATAACACTGATGATCATGTAAAGTTAAACTTGTGGTTAGCAGAATAAAATACTTGTTAATATGAAAAACAAATTCAGCAACCAAAGGAACAAACAAACAAAACAGTAAAGAAAAAAATAAATGGCAGTAAAATGTAGAGAGAAGATCATTGCTGCGCATGTCATTTTAAACTTGTAGTTAGAAGAATAGACACTTTTTACTATGAAAAAAAAAATCAGCAAAACAACCCCAAACAAATCTATTTAAAAAAATACAACATCGTCCCAATAGGAAATCATCTAATGTAGTGCGCAAAATATCTTTGAAGTAAAGCGATTGTTGACAACATTAACATGCATATGTTCAGATCAACTGATTGACATAAAGCAGTTTCCATCTGACACAAATGTGCCTATTATTAAACCTCGTGTGTCGACTTTCAACTGTAGTCCGGGTAAATCAGCCAGAAAGCCGTAATCGCAAAAGAATGGAGAAAATGCTTTTATCAGAAAAAAATCCTTCTGGGCTCACTTTCACAAAGCAACCGTAGTGACCTTAGTTTCTCCTTAGGCCTACATTGAGGATACAAGTCGCTACAAGTATCATCTTAAGTGTTAAGGTCACCTCAGCGTAAGGAGTATTAGTGAAAGTTGTCCCTGATCTTTACAAAAGGGATAAAAAAATTATCTAAAAGGAAAGAAACATTTAGATTCTTTTTCATTTTTTCAGATATGGTGCACAGTTATGAGACCCCAGAGTGCTGTAAACAGAATTTTAACTGGGGTACATAGTCCCGGTAGATTCAGGTAATATATACCTTGCATGAGATATCGAAATTAGCTTGTGCTACGTACAGTTTTTTAAATATCAATACAGTTACTTGGCTTAATTAATTTTTTTCTTCAATTTACTTTAGTCGACTTGTTTAAAGCGGTTCTTGGGAGGAAGCGTCCTGTTGCCGCCCTGCTTTCAGAGCTAAACGGCAACATGAAGTCAATATATTTCTGATGTCTTAGTATTGATACATCCTGTGAATGTCACGTCTTGTCGTTGTTTTGTGTCAGTGGTGTAGAGAGGGTGATTTGATTTACCCATTGTCCAGGTGCGCTGTCATGCGAGTGAAATAGCACGTGGCATGGCGTTAAACCCCAATCAAACAAACAAAACAATTTCAATGGATCTTCCGTAAAACACCGACAAATATGATAGGAATACTGCATTGCATTAAGGGATAGGGGTTAATTAATGGATAAATACACACCTGCATTACCTCCGTGATCTTATTCAGTATAGTAAAATTTCTACTGTTACAGAGTCATCGGCACTTTGCAGAACTCTAAAGAATTCTCGGAAGCGTTTAATTGTCCAAGGACGAGCTATATGAACCCACAGGACAAGTGCAGAGTGTGGTAGAGTCCAGTGACACATAACTGGAGTTATCAGAAGATACAATTTTTTTTTCATGGATTTATGTTTATGTCAATATGCGTCAGTTGGCCTATGCCTTCACATTGTTTATACTTGTATATAATTTGATTTATGTTTCGTCTTATTCTGGTGATACATTAGGGCCGTTTTTTTAGTGTATACGCAGTACTGTTGTATCGTATTGTTTTATTTTAAAAAAAAGCAGACTTTATCGGAGTCTGCCACTTTGGTCAGAGAGAGTTGCGCTTAGTTTTAAAGCAGAGTACAATCTATGGTGATATATATAATACTATAGCTGCCACATAGTGCAAAGCGAAACACAACATATTAGATAGAAGATCTTGTTTTCACTGTGAGTGGTCTGTTGTAACTGAAAGGGTGTGTTTTGAGTTGAATAACGCATAATAGGTTTGTTAACAAGAGTGCGATGTCGTTTAATTCGGAGGAGTGTTTTTGGACACTACATGATGGATGTTTCTGCAAGCCTGGATGGAACCCTACACGGCGATTTATTTGAAAGAGAGAGAGATGAACAAAACTTGATGGATTTGCAAGGAAGGGTCCGTTTGTCCAGAAAAAATTTGTTTGAAAGCGTGATCTGGACTACATGAAGAGTTTTTTTGGAAGAGGAAGTTGACCTCCGCATGGTGGGTTTAGTTGGGCCGGAGAGTTGAACTTTGGGTCAAAGGTGGAATTTCCGCAAAGTTAGGTTGACATAAAGGGCTGGTTTCGGCTCAGAATGATGCTTTTGCTTGATATATTTAGTTGACCTTCACAGAGTTTGTTCCTTTGTGAGTTAAAATTGTTTGAACGATTGGGTCTAAATCTAGGGGAGGTATTTATTAAGAAAAATGAAATGAAGCCTGCTAACATACAATTTTGGTCGTGTTGATATTTTGTTAAGAATTGAGTTCTTTGATGAGTTTTGTTTTTGAGAGGTTGGGGTGGAAGGAGAGGTATTCGACTCCTTTGTAATCTGGTTTCAAAAAAGGTGTTTGTTTAGCACTGTTTGTGATATATGCATGTGTTGGTTGTTGTTGAAATTTTAATTTGAAACGAACTCCCCGTGTAAGGCTTTCGCGTCCCAGTAGAGTATTACCAGATCAGCTTCCATTTATGCATAACCCCATGCCTCCTGACCAGAAAAAAACATTTATTCCCAAGAAATGATTTAGATGTATATTACCTTATGGCCTATGTTTGTTACATATCAATTTTTAGAGATCTGAGCAGGATGTTTATGCAAGCGGACAGGAATTTAATTTAATATTTAGAAGGCTGAATCGGCTATCACTTATTAATACGATGAGCAGCTAAATTGGCCTATGTGAACTACATTTAAAATATATATTTTATATATAGATATGTATACATTTTATACTGTGTTTGTGTTTACTTAATTATGATTTTAAGTTTTATAAATAAAGATAAACAGTTTTTTTGCATACTCTCTTTAACGGTTTTGATTCCCTAAACTGTATGTGACACACCTATCTTGTATGTCCTCTTGATACGCCTCGTCTACATCTGTGGACAAACACTTTCTTGTTTATAGTTGCTCTGGCATTCATTATTGAGCTGCAAATTGCAATTCCAACCCAATGTCCATTTCTGTGGACAAACAACTGAACTCACAAGAAACCCCAAAAGAAGCTACCATATTAAATGGCCTTAATCTATAACAAAGAAGATAACCCTGAGTCTAAGGAGGATATAATTGCTTTCTGTTGTACATGCATTTTGCGTAAAAATGTAACGTTATCATTTTGACTATGAATAATATATAATTATGCCATTTCGATGAAATGTATGGCGCATCATAAACACCACAGGAATCATTTTGACCGAGGCGTACAACGATCTCTATAGCCAGGGTCACAACCCACCGTGCGTGTTTTTAGTCTGTACTTGTTTTGGGGGAGGCTGTACTGGGGGTGAATCCGTAGCTCGAACGCAGCGAGTGTTCCTCATGCACTAAAGGTGCTACGGCGTGTCTGTGTACTCACCACGTACGGATCCCCACATTTTGCACATGTTTTTGCAAGTAGACAGCACGCACTTGCAAGTACTGCGTGTTGGGACCTCGGTTTATTTGACTCGTTGGGGTCTATGTAGCTCAATTCTATAGAGACCGAATTAAAAGTTATCTATGTAAAAAAACTAAAAAGAGTACAGACAACAGTTGAAAAAGAACCTTCAGCCACAACCACCGTTATTTTGTTTGGTTGATTTGTTATGTCCTACTCAAAGGTATTTCATTTATATAAAAACTGATTGTCCATTTTACACCGTTACCTGCGTAAATGCGGTGGAAACCAGGGAGAAAACGTCATAAAATCCCCACCTGTGCAACGCCGTTTAACTCATTCATATACCTGAGGTCGACAGACGAACACAAACCTGTGAGGGGTACACCGAAGTAGGATTAGTAGCCTTGGTTGAAAAGCTGACGACACACGAACCAACAGTCGAACCGATGCAGAGGCACTCTTCAATTTCGTTGATCAAACTAAATTAAGACATTGAAAAGGATAAAGGTCATGGATTGGATTGATTTTCTACCATTTCGTCTCACTACGCATCGACCTCTCTGGTGATCAGTGTTACTGTTTATTTTTCCGTGAAACATTTATAACATCCTATCAATAAGGACGTCAAATGAATTAGATCTTTTTCCCATTCTCTGTGTGACGTCAAACATCGCTGCCATGGACTCACATGGCTCACATCTTAACAAGGAGCCCTTAACGTCATTGTAACAATTTCTGAACTTTCACATAAGGATGGGCATGTGCCTGTACACACAACTCTCCGCTGACACTTGATGTCATAATTGTCACTAAGACCATAAGAGACGATACGGCTAAAGTTGGTGTGGTTAAGATACATATTTAAGAACACAGTCGTGATAAACCTTTGGAGGCTCAAACCCTTTGTTACTGTTCGGCTTCACTATCGAACCAAATATCATCTGACTCTGAGAAAACATCACATTTTAGCAAAAGTATTCTAAGAGTCTTGATTCACGAACATACTCAACATATACCATCTGCATATATTAGATGAGTAATAAAGGTCCCGATTATATTGGACCCAATCCCTGCTTTACTGAGCGATAAATCAAGTTAATGTCTATATACCGAAAGGACGGTCCTTATAAAACCAGCATCAAACTTAATATGTTAACCGTTGCGTTAGTGCATCAATGTATTCTTGGAACTTTATCGCCGTCTTCTAAGAGGGATATATTCTTGATACGCCTTTAAACATATATTCTATCTCCTATGCCAAATATTTAACAATGGCTAGCATTGAAGACTTCAAGCATATTATAATATGGAACAATGCATTTGGATCATGCACGATATAGCTGTTACGTCACAATGTATTTTGTTTGTCACAGGTGTCCAACTCTTAAAAAGGACCAATTATCCATGTTTCATTCAAGATGAGGCCTATGTAAAAGATCTGTGGAAAACAGATAAGCATTTGACTTCAGTGGGAAGAAAAAAGAGACATAACAAAACAGCCCTAGACTAAAATTGTTATGAGTGGGCCAGACCAAGTAAGCTGGTCTATTTCTGACGTCATGACCGGTGTACGCCGCGCCAACTGTTTCAGTCAACAGGGCCTGTAAATCACGTCATGCAATCGGTTATATTTCACGTAATTAACTCCTCTTCCGTTGACAACCTACATTCTTTTTTAGTTCTAGCATCAACGGAAAGTCAAAATGATGCCAATTATCCCTTCCTGTCATATAGCTGAACCCTACAGCAGCACAGAATACAGCTCTGGAAGAACGGTATCCAAAACACATCGACATAAGTTGTTGGCTATCACCGGAAGTCAATCTGAAGAGAAGGAGCCCTACATGGCTCGGATATAATTAAATGATTTCCGCTAACAGCGGTCAGTTTAGTATTGACGTATAAAGTGTCATAGGTCATTTGTGTTCGTCCTTCTTATAAATTTCGAAAGCCATGTGTGCCCAATAGAAACTATGACTTTTTGTGCATATTAGGATGGTTTTATAACAGACAGTTTTATTTTACAAGGCAGAATAGTACCATGAAAAAGATGACGTCACGGTTTTCAGTACATCATTCATTGGATCATATGTTAGGATCGTGGCGGGAATATTATCATTACACTTTCATAAGTAGTATTGTGAATGTACCGAAATAAAATTACAAATCATTTTCTTCTATCTATAAATACTAGTGATTTCATTAGTACTTAATTCTTTTGAATTCACAGCAATGATTAACTAGTTTTTTACGTGGACTGCATTGTTTTTATGGTGTGTTGCGTAAAATGCATTTTCCATGAATGCAACTTTCAAATGGATATAATTGTAAACACAATATTAACATTTTTAGATCCAAAATCAAACATTCACAGTTTCCAATGTGTGTTTTTGGTTTGTCCTGTTTATGTAATATTTTATGCATTTTTCTTCTAAAATATTGTTGTTAGTTTATATTTGACGTTAACAATAAATTATGGTTTTTAAATATTTCCTATTCTCTTACATGGATTTTGTCGCAAATTAATCTTTCAGGTATACAAATGTTATTCAAGGATCAAATATTGGTAATTTTGTGTGAAGTTGAATCAAGCTTGGAGGTGGGCTGCACAGGTGAACCATCCATTCTTCTTGTATAATTGCCAACCATGAAGGCGGGTGGGGGTTTGGGGTAAAGAGTGCCTTGATTTTAATGTATCCCACAGTCAGTCACACCCGGGGCCCTTAAGTTTGTGTTCTGTATTACATCATTACACGACCATCTTTAAAACGTGTACAACACGTCGTGGGATGCACAGTGTGAAACTCATTTCAGGAAAGTTTTTTCCCTCAATTGCAGATAAATATATCCGAGATGCTTTGAGAGAAATATGTACACAGCACATCAACAATTATTATGCTAATTGAGAATATGTGAGTGCAACAAACCTATCGAGTTACTTGTATCTTAAATATCTGGTATCGTTTTTGTTTGTTTTATCGCCATACTTAAAGTTATTTTACTCATTATAAAATGTCAGCCCAGTGGGTGAAAGAAACCCTCTACGGCGCTACTACGATATGTCCAATATATAATGGATTTGTTTTTCGCCTTAGCTCTGAGATTCCCATGGAAACAGAAAAAAAAACACAAGACACAAATGATAATACATGTAGTATCAACGTGTTTGGAAGCCATCATAAATCAGCACTTCAACATAATGAAGAACGTTTAGAAAAGCAATCACATGTCAATATATGCAACCAAAGTCCTTCTCTTGCTTAGTATTTTAAATGCGCTGGCTGCTAACTAATAAGCAGCATAGAATAGAATAAGCTTTACTTAACGTCGATATTTCGCATACAATTTGAAACACTAGCTAAAAGGTATTTGCATCGACTTAAAAGTAATACAATAACAAGACATGATAAAGTTAGATAAAATTTATAATAAAAATATAATTACTGAAAATAAATATACAGATATTAGCACGCTATGGATTTTTCAATCTTTTTTGCGGTAGATGAGCCACAAAAATGCCATACAACAGGGCAAAAATTAAAATTTGACAAAATAAAACAATGGTATATATTAAGCTTACTGTCAATAATTAGGTGACTGCCAATTCGCTTTAAAGGGTTTAACTGTCTAGTAGCTTTCTCACAAATAATAGATACATGGTTGTTAAAATTTAACAAGCAGTCTATATTAACGCCTAATAGCTTTACAGGTTTTTCTACCTGTATACTTATGCCGTCTATATCTATACAAAGGTTATTCTTCTTAGTTTGTTTGCCGACAGACAAAGCCTTAAATTTATCAACAATTACTTTCATATGGTCGGCTTTGAACCAGTTATTGTCCGTATGACAGTCTGAACGCAGCGTATTCACTAAACTGTCAACATCTTTGTCAGAAAAGGATATACAGCTGTCATCTGCAAAATTATAAAGAGTACTATATAGGAAATTGTTTTAAGATAAGAGGCCCCACTATGTACCCCTGGGGTACACCGTAAAGTATATTGCCCCAATCACTGAAGTTTCCACCAATTTTGACTAGTTGTTTTCTGTTTTGTAAATAGCTCTTTAATAGTCTTGTGGCACTATCAGACACACCATATGCAGACAACTTTTCAAGAAGTAGATCATGGGATAATGAGTCAAAAGCTGTTAATAGGTCCATCATTATTGCAGCAACATATTTGT
>JAVFBX010259346.1:0-19000 GCA_034783855.1 Mopalia kennerleyi | reverse complement strand
AAGATAAGTACGCATTAAATAATTTTCGTTTTTGCGGCATTATTTTAATTTATGAACAAACTTTGATACCACTTAAATCGTAGCAATCTGAATTTATTGATAAAAGCTCTTTAATTTTGTTGTTGTTGCTATAAATCAGGAACACTGTTTATTTGCAAGTTTGGAGTTGATGATGGTAAAATTGCTCTACACAGGTAATTAAACAGACTACCTATCGTTGTGGTTCTATCGAGTTGATGCCAGATAACTGGAATATACTCATCTATGATCCGTACAGAATTGACAGAATCACAAACGTAACAGTGTACCTTTACTGATTGGACAGCATACACATTAAAAGACTGGTCATTTCCATACGACCGGATGCTACGAGTCAGTGGTTTGTGACATGTGGATTTTCTTGCTTAGGGCTTCTCCCCGGTTTCCGCTATAAATATGACACCGCTGTTATGGTACGGCATTATTGGGCTGCCGGAATCCAATTGCAAACCAGAGGCTACACACATACTTAGATTCGTCTTTAATCACCTACATATTCAACACAATAGACGCAAACCTAGATTTACGGATTTGCTTGCCTTTAGCTTAATGAATATGTCAATGTATGTCTGACTGATTGCAGTACAATTGAAGGTGGATAGCTAACACATATACCATTCACTGAGAGAACTATAGCTCGACCAGCCTCGCTATCCGGATTACTTTGACAGTCCTAGAACCACATAAAGACGCACCTGTTTCTCTGGAAACAATACGGATACATAATGAGCTGCATACGACACTATTAAACCCACTGCTTCCTCTATTACCTATATGAATATGGATCTACTAAAGTAGGGGAAAAACGATCAATCACACTAGTTACCTCAGTGAACCAACTTCCAATTAAAGAGTCCGTCTTACCAATGCGGCAAGCAGATAGGATTGACTTTCTTTGTTCGACTACTAATGTATAGATTTATAGATACAGTCCAGGAATAAATTCACCAGAGAGCTCAGTAATTATCTACAGAGAAGGTTGTCACTCCATCCATGCGCAAACCAAGTTTCACACGCGTTTAGATGATTAATTCAGACGAAGCTCTAAGCTAGTAATGTATAAATCAGGGTGCATAAGGGCGCTAATAGAAACTGCATGGAGTGAGGCTCTACTAATACTGGTCGTCAAAACGCCTATATGAGGAAGATCAGCTCTGACCTTACATAATCGCACATTTCAGTCTGTGTTTTATATCAGTCATAGTAAAAAGGATATTATCATTGAAAGTAATTTATTTCCGCGAAGGTCTAATATTTCAAATAAGCGACAAAATATCACTTATCCCAGTTACTTAAAGGGAGAGACAGCTGATTGTCTACTTTGCATATTTACAAACATCTGTATTACATATGCATTCAAGTAAAGCAGAGCCGTTAATTTGTTATTTGAACAGGCGGGACTGACGTCATTATTCGAACACACGGTCGGTCACCAGTGTGTCCGTTTGCTTATGGATGCATTGCAAGGCATCTGTAATAACTTCGAGTTAGACACAAGCTTGGTCATCCAAACGCAATGTTAATCTATTGTACACACATCAAAATAGCTCTTTGATAAACACATACGTTATAGCTTTCAGTAGAAAAATCCGGTTTTTAGTACCAGGTGGATATGTACGAGCGGTTGTGTGTTTGTTGTTGTTGTTTCGCTTGGGGACAGACTCCCTCACTTTATGTATTATGTTAAAGCATCCACCAGTGCATGCAATAGAGAGACAGCCACGACTAAATGATATATTTTTTTGCCAGACCGTGCATGTTTTCGAACAATGACGTCAATTCCGCTTGTTGAAGTAACTTATTAACGGCTATGCTAATTCGATTTCAATTGCAATAGAGATGGTTTTTTTTGAAAATATGCCATAAAAATAAGTTTAGGTGGACAATGAGTGGTCTTTCAAGCAAGCGCTTGTGCACCCAGTGGCCTTCTTAAAAACGCAGAACACATTGAACTTTTTCCCGACACAAACAAATTGAGAATTGATTACGAAAACACTGACAAGTGTCCACCGATCAAATTAAATCAACAATTATCAAAGAGATTTAAATGCTATTTAGAAGTTTAAATGAAATAGTAATTTCTTATTAGGAAAAGAAGCAGGTCGTTGGTCACAAAAAGCAACTAACTGAATTTCAACTGCATGCAGCTGTATTTTATTGTCTTCAGATGTGTAAACTGTTTATTTCAAGTTGCATCTGTCTCCGCGACGAAATATATGGGTACTATAGCCAAACCCAATTATACACATATCCGACCCACAATAGCAGGTGGAAGCAGTAGGAAATTAGTTTTTTGTTAACATGGTCATGGAGATTATTATAATGAGCAGGATTCTTTAATGTAGATTAACCGATACAATGTTACAAACTGGACAACAAAGGTCTGGTAATGAACGTATCAAATTACTGTTATTAATCAATGTAGTACTTGTCACAGATTATTCTCCCGTCGTGAATTTTGATAACGCTCTATCATATTCGCCCATGGAGGTCCCCGTGTCCTCCAATAAAAACGGTCACACCAGGCGTCATCATTAAGTTAATTAACTGAGTGTGTTATAACTAGCTAAGAGAGCAGTCGGTGTATGTCAAATAATGTGTTGAAAATTAACAGGAACTGTACAACAAGGGATATGGAGAAACGACAAAAGACCAATAACTGTGTAAATCATGCGCTAATTGTATCCTCATTGTCTGGCAAAATGAGATTTATATGTAATTAGGGGCGTATTTAATTACAGATATAATTATTAATGCCACTGGAATTAGAAAAGGATGCAGCCGAAATACCAAGTTTTGACTGCATGTTTCAACCAGAGAAAAGATGGAAATGTCAAAATCTTTCGTAGTATGAAAACCACATTGTCCAGCATTTCACTGTAGTGTCATTCGAGTAAAGCAGTGAAAAATACTCGTTCAAGATACATATGGGTCAACGCACTTGTCTAAATTAAAATCTTAACTTTTACATTTATCGGGTTGTGTCCATTAGCTGAGTGGTCGCTACAGATCTACGTGGCATTGGGTCAAGCATTCTGATTTTGAACCCACAAGGCTATTTTGTTTCCGCCACAGACCATGTCTAATTCTAACGTTTGGAAAATAACCAATATTCCGCCACTGGAATTAGACCGCTTTATAACCGAAAGGACATCTTAAAGTTCAGACGATTGTATCTTGAAAAGGGCTATAGGCAACTTTAAAGTAGTCCTTCTTATATTCATCAAACTATTGGTGTAAAGCATTGGGCTTCATCATATTCGAGTAAATTCCAAGTTTATTAGATCAGGCTAAAAGACAAATTAAACACATAACAACAGTATTCGTTCGCCCGAAGCTATAAACAACTATCTTTTTGACTTATATTTTAAAATAATTATGATAGATAAATAATGACGGTATTGTTTGTCACACCAATTTTGAACGTATAACAAATATTCCTGGTTGCAATTTTACCTGTTAAGATCAGCGTTTAAATTAGATTGAAATGAGAAGGCTCGCGGCTATCCTCGGATGTTATTGTGTCAATCTCAAGTGAGATTCGTTCCACCTGCGTCATACCTTCTCATTGGACTCAATTATAGATCTAATAGATAACAGCTATTTATTTAGAATGCCTTGAAGAAATGTAGGGACAGAGGAAATCCTGCGAAATGTCACCAAATTGATACGGACATATTTGTTATATTGGATGTTAGACCACTGTGCGTCATACCATTTGTTCTTATAGTTATCAGAAATAGTAAAAGAAATGTATATGTAAAATGAAATAAAAGTATATGCGATCTAAACGATTGAACTGTAAATATTAAACATTTCTCTTCCGGGCGCACAACTGCCAGGTATATTTAGAATATCATTTTCAGTATATTTATACCAGCAGTTTGTTCAAATGTAGTGGGAACATAGTAATGACAAACTGCGGCGTATTATGAAAGGAATTCACGCATAGCTTATGTAAGAGCAATCAATTACTGGAGGGCCGTGGGTATCTAGCAGCTTCTGCCTCCGGACTGTTTCAGTGGTTAGAATTAATTGCTGAGGAGTTAATGAGTGACATCATTGAACTGAGCAGCGAGGCTATGGCTGATTGCGCTAAGATAGTATGGCTGCATTGTGACTCCGGAGAGTTTATGTTACCAGGTAATAACCGTGTTACACGGTTACGTTAGGAAATAAATGCTTAAATGCTGTGTATAGTAATGGCTTCTTTTTAGTGAACTGTATTTTTTTTTTAAATCACAAATTTAGAGTTTAATCGGGCAACCAATCATCCACAAGCTATACAGCCCGCTTAATCCGTCTTCTTTAAATAATGTGTACTGAACTAAACCACAAATTACAATGTAGGTGGCGTGCTAGTTCTCATATCGACATAGAGTTGGTATTTTACAATGTTGAATGTAACGCCACATTAAACGACGAGTGTTATAGCGGGTTGATCACATTGGAACATCACAGTTTGAACTGATATTGTGTTCATTTTTTGTCAGATTTCTCTAAATGTCTTGTATGCATTGCTGTTAAATAGAGAATATCTCGATTCGTATTTCTTTATACATTAAAATCCATTCAGCCCGCTACCATTTCATTTCTAGCACTCTGAGCATCTTCCAAAGTATGAATTGATGGGAAAAGTGGCTGTTGGAGTAAATCAGGCTTAGCTCAACAACCTCTCAGTTGACAGGTTTCTACGAATTCTCTGATTAGCCCATATTATACACATGCGCAGTTTGTGAGACGCGAGTTACGGAGATGCGTTGGAAGGTGAATATGATAAAGGCCCCCAGCGGAATCCAGCAGAGGTATAGGCGGCACTGAACAGGTAAAGCTCGTGTATGTGAGACACTGATCGTGCGTATTCAGTAGGAATTAATCCCAGCCTAAGGAAATGTAGTGATCAGCTGGAGAACATTATGAGGAGTGGACAGCAACTGCTAGTTTACTTATTACCTATATCCATTGAAAATATCATATGTTTATTTAAGCTGCAAATCTTAACATTACATCGATTATCTTCTTCAACGTGGCCATACTCGGAGACAGAAGAGAGACTTGACTAGCGGTCAGTCGACGCAATCCTGCCTTTCAGTCAACCCACTTACGCACAACCTTGGCGTGCAGGCTGCGCTAGTTACACTAACGGATTCTATCAGCAGGGAAATATCCACTACACACTTCAGAGAAATCTCCGCTGTGGACTGTAAGTATATCTGTTTCTTTACTAATGCGCTTTTCTCGAAAAGGCAAATTGTTAGTTAATGTTACTTGTTGATACATGTCCCGTTTATGATTTCTTATGACGACACTATAACGGACTGATTTCGTATGTTTATATATGATGCAAACTATGCTATACTTACATCAACACGTCTGAACATTGTTATTCATAAAACTCCAAGTGATATTTGTCACTAGTATTTTAATGCAGACTGATGCTTCACTATATGCAACAAAATTATGTTTATATTCGTATATGGGGGTCGTGTTTTAGTGGCTAGCGTATTGACACCCCATCCTGTGATGTTTCTTTCACCGGCTGGAGGTCCTCTGTCGAGGTGGCTACCCCAAACACGGGTGTGATATTGTTCACGAGGTGACCTCTCGGCTCCCCCCAAACACGGGGGTGGTATTGTTCACGAAGTGTCCTCTCGGCTCCCCCAAAACGGGTGTGGTATTGTTCACGAGGTGTCCTCTCGGTTCTCTGCCATCTTTAAGTCAGACCATTGTTATGGCGTCAAACACGCTTGACTAGGACATTAACACACAATTAAACAGAAGTGGTATACCATTTGGGATAAACTCAATGAAGAAACTTAAGGAAACTAAATGAAATGAATATGGAATAATATTAAGGCTGGATTTTTTGTAAGATATATTTTATTTATTTATTTGTTTATGTATGTATTTTGTTTGTGTGTGGGTGTGTGCCTCTCGCAACTGTTGAAGAAAAATTTCGATTGGTATATTTCGCTTTTATTACAGAAAAAAACTCATAGGACGCCTTAAGTCAACCTCGTTTAACGGAACTGAGTCCAATTGTGATGTTGGTTATGTTGTGACAAGAAAGGCTTTCGTTTATTCGTCACCTGCAACAGCTCCCATCCATTTCAACAAACAACAAGGCACCTTTAACCACAGAAGCAGGCTCTTAAAGAAGGCCTGCAAGCGCTTTGGAAACAGACGGTATATCGACTTGCGAGCCAGCCGTGTCTAACGTTGAGAAGCTGGCATCCCCGATCTATTGGCTGATACTGTTGGGCTTAACTGAGCAGAACATCTTACGACAACTGCGCTTTCGCTGATGTGTTACGAGACCTTGTAAACCCTTCAAAGCCGCAAATGAGCCCGAGGATACAATGATACAGGACTAGAACAACATCTCGAGACAGGTTTATTGTTCCCGCGCTTCCTGGAAACATGATCAATTTTAATTCATGCGTGCTTGATGTAAAAGGAAACGTGGACTCCACAATCCATTAATACGGCAGAACAGTCTTTGACAGTTTTTAGATTTGAACAAATTGAATATCCAAGATGGATAATAAGACGTGTCTAGCGAACAGTACAGACTGTGACGAAGATGACGGCGATTATCTGCATGTGATGCCCTATATCTTAGCGGCATGTTATGCTGTCACATGTGTTGTTGGTCTGCTAGGAAATAGTCTCGTTATTTACGTGGTACTGTGCTTCGCCAAAATGAAAACAGTCACGAACATGTACATTTTGAATCTGGCCATTGCCGATGTGGTTTTTCTCATTGGCTTACCATTTCTTATAGCAACTACGCTTTTGGGCTATTGGACATTTGGATTCGCCATGTGTAAGATATTTTTTGTTTTGTATTCGATCAATTGGTTCACGGCAATGTTCATGTTAACAGTGATGGGTGCTGACCGATACCTTGCTGTGTGTTATCCAGTGAAGTCCGTTAAATATCGTACTCCAAATGTGTCCAGAATCGTGTGTTTCTGCGTCTGGTCACTTTCATTTCTGGTAATGTTACCAATCATGCTTTACTCAACAACTATCCCAAATAAGAGAAGTGCTGGACACGAAACTTGTACCATAGATTGGCCAAAGAACCAAGTAGTTCAAAACGACCAGGCTTTCACATGGTATTCACTTCTGCTAGCATTCGTCATACCTGTGGCCCTCATATCTGTCTTTTATATCCTTGTCGTACTCCGCCTTCGAACCGTAGGTCCGGCGAAGAGATCTAAAGAGAAAAAACGTACACACCGGAAGGTAACCCGAATGGTGTTGACAGTAATAGCGGTTTATGTCATCAGTTGGTTGCCCTACTGGATATTTCAGGTAAATTTGACTCTTCGTCCAAATAATGTCATGCCAGCCTGGAAGCTCTATATGTTTAACGGCTTTACAGCGTTGAGTTACGCTAACAGTATGCTTAATCCTTTCCTATATGCTTTCCTCAGTGATAATTTCAGGAAAAGTTTCCTGAAGGCTTTTAAATGCGCATCATCCTCTGAAGCGAATAGAACTTTATACGCGGAAACCAGCATGTTTCCCAGGAGCAGCCACCAAAACAACAAATGTTGCCCACACGAGAGTACCAACATGACTGAAAGTTTTGAGTTTACCACCAATACAAACACTACAGTAGTGCGGTATGATCACGAAAACAATGACCCTTCGTCTGCCCTTTGTAATAACGAGGATTGTGATGAAAATGGAGCAGTTGAATTTTCAGACGAAGAGGCTGTATAAAACTCTCACCTGATAAAATGACATTGGGGGCATAGTTCATTCAAGAAATTACCGGACTCGTACAAACGTAATGGGCGTGGCCATCAGCTAAAATGTGGGATATTCTGCAATTGGAGAGAGCAAACAGTCCCGGTTATAGCTGTGCTCAGGTTAAAGTGGCTGCTCTCATTTATTGGGAGCAAGAGTTTTTGAAAATGAAGTTCCATGTGAGATGTTGACAGATAATACTGAATACATAATTTAGGGACAAATAAATGTCTATGAGAATCGTGGACTGACAAGAAACCATGAATTACATTTCGACAAGTTAACTGTTTGGAAAATATTATCTTTTTTTGTTCAACATGGCCGAGTTGTTAAGGCCAGTTGTTTTTTCCAGTTGATACAACCAAGATTGTTTTTCTCCTCCACTTGTATTCTATGTGAACATATAGAAACGTCTGTAGTAAGTAGAGTTCACTCTCTGTTTACTACCATTTTCAGAAGAACGTTATTTGTGTTTTAAATAAAATAACTAAGGGTTGTTTACAACATCCCCTTCGAAGTTCACAATGCGGGATAAATAGGAAAATGATGTGTTACTGTTATGTGAATGAGTCATTTCGTTCTATATAATACTTTGCGTGCGAATGCCAATCACCGTGTATGTGTTGTTTAGTCTCGTGTATCACCTTGTTTACGTGTATATAATGACTAGGGTGGTTTTTTGTCAAATATTAAATAATATTATGGTGTTTTACTGAATTTCACGTAATATACATTTAAACAATCACGCTATAGAGAAAATGCTTGGATTATATTGCTGAACTTATTTTATTTTAATTTCTTCATATAGCAGACCTGTTGATAGATTTTTAAAAAGATATGGACTACGGCCAATCACTGCTCATCGCGGCTGTAATTAACACGTGACATACTAAGACCACGTGGTTTGTCTCTCAGCTGTTAGTCACGTGTTTTTCTGACTTTCTCCTGGGTGCATGTACCTGTGACTAGACGATACACCGATTCGTTACTAACTAATGTTTTTTATTGTGTCTAAAGTATATATTTTATGTAGATTGTTATTTTGGTGTAAATAAAATCTACAATGATTTGTCAAGCTCCATGTCAGGTTTTCAAACTTTATTATAATGCTAATATATATTTAAGAATTTTGGACGACCATTTACAATTACGTTATTGTCCGACTCACTGGTATGGTTGTTAATATCGATGACCATATATTTGGACATCGTTACTAATACTTTTCAAAGCATTAACTCCGTCAAATCATATATCTTATGTATTATTTATCAAAAGCACATTTCTTAATAATACAATCGATAATCAGTTTATAGACAAGCACCTGGTCGGAGTAATCTGGACACAATATGAATACATTAGATTGGCAAAAAGTCACCTCGCGTTTATATGACAGACACGTGCATTCCCCAAAACCAGAACTACATCAGGTACCAGGGACACAACGGCGTGTAACATACAGTTTGAGTTAACTGAAATGTCGTTGCGTTGATGAAGTTTAGTTTCTCAATAAACTATTAGTATAAAAGCAATTGTTGTTTGACTAATAAAAACCTATTCTACAATTTGATACATAGTAAATAATTAAGAAATAAAAATCAGATTACTTTTTTGTCTTAAATCACTAAATTAATTGCAAATAAAAAAGAATTGTCCATCGTATTGGAAAAACGTAAAGCCGCAGCGCACAGCTGACGACAATTAATAGTTATTTGCAGTTATCTGAGTGATTGATGGCAAGAGAAAATAAACCTTAATTTCTATTCAAACCTATCGTATATTTATATATTGTTTTCTAAATGCCAAAATGAAATATTCAAATCCGTTTCGGCATACAAAAACGAACCAATATATTTCCCGAGTGGCCAGATTGGAAAACCAACCATACCGTCGCGGAAAGGAAATGTCTATTATCATTTTCCGAGGAAAAGGAACAGCCATAGAAAGTTGTACATTTATCACAATACTGTTTTATTATTTAACGCCTTTCCTTTTTGACATATGTAATATGTACTAACATCTAATAAATCTAATAATTAGACAGATTGTTTATTCACTCTTCTAATGGGGGAACTATAAATGAAACAGCTCTTATTTGGATTTGTAAGTGTGTAAAAGGAACGAACAATAACGGGAAAAGTTACTATTTGGATGTGTAAGTGTGTAAAAGGAGCGTTACAGCCGGCAGCCATCACATGCAGTAATACGTTCGTCGATAGAAAATGTTGACCTAAATCTTTCTCTGCATGTTGTTGGCTTTTTGAGGAAAAACATGTTTCTATTCTTTATTTGATACCGATTTTACAGATGTGTAAGAATTAAGCATTTAGAACAGATTATCAAAATGATGTTTATCACAGGCTACAGATCATTTTATACAGCCAGTAGTGCTAGAAATCTGAAGACCACATACAGTAAATGGGTAAATCTATTATCTGTGAAGTTAGCATTTATACAGCATTGGTACTTTGTATTGGTACGGGTATTTGATGATTAATTTGACAATTTGAACAGTTTTACCTGCATTTTAGTTTTAAATTACCTGACGATATCTGTGTGGCATTGTGAAAAGAACCAAACCCATCATTGGAACTAGTTTTGTTGATGTTTACTTTGGAATTTGGAAAAAACAAAATACAAAAACAAAGTCTTGAACATTCTCCAACAGATGTTTTACAATCCATTTGTTCACATATGATATTTTAATAATTTACCAGTTAAAAAAAGTGCGTCTTGATATTGTTCTTAGTAAAGAAGCTTGTTGGATTTTTTTTAGTGCGATCTTTAAAATGGCAATGGTTCTTTTCATTCTAACTGTTATTTCAGGTTGATTATATTCCGCCACTGGCGCAGACATGTTTCTTTGATCCCAATCTTGTGCACAGACAGAACCAGTTCTCAGACATGTCAAGCGAAATGAACAGGGCTTCTTAAATATGAACGTTAGAGGCATAAATAAGCAACCTTAAGTAAAAACGGTGATGGGATCAACTTTACAATCAAATATATAGGGCCTACGTCAAACCAGAAAAGGCCGCTAAGTCATCTGGGTTTATATGTTTGACGAATTAAATATGTAGTCTGTAGAAAAGTGTACAACAAATCCAACCGGAGTTAAATGTCCGTGCGCTGCTTTCACATGAACGGGCTGTTGACGACATGTAGAATGTCTTTTTCACACACTAAATCGAACTATGTTAATGAACCACATGGTAATATGGATATTCATTTTATTGTCGTTGACATGAGAGTCCAATAAACCTTATTCAAATAAATATTACATTAAACTCTTGATATGTGTCATAATAAAGTGGCACACTAACAATAATACACAAATAACATTGTTAGAACAAAATAGCAAGATGCTTGTCGGACCAGCTCCAAGAGAGATAAGATTTGGTTCTAATGCATTAGGGTTTATTAGAGCCATTTCTGTAAATTATTTATTTTATAAGCTGGCTTGAGGTTTTAGGGGTGTCTTGTTATCAGTCATCAAATCCCACATTGAGCTAGATAATGAGGACAAGACCAGTTGTGACCTTGTCATGTTAGCACCTTGGTAGCATGTACGCCTACACACTTACCCAGCGCGCGGACTTTCTGCCACGACCAGCAGTTATAAATAGCCTGATGTATTATCAACAATACATTAACCGTCCTCAATATAGGTGTCAATATTAACCGGTATGTAAATTTATATAAAAATGACATTTTTGTATTGGAAATAATTTACATTCTACTTATTGCTAGACTAGTGTTGTAGAGATATTCTTATCTGTTTATAAGAAAAGGGACCTAATCAACGCTGATACTTAGATTGTCCCAATTCCATACTGAATTTTATCAACGTTCAATGAAACGAGAGCAGCTTCTGGCTGGCAACTTATGACGTCATACATACGCCAAACTCAAATTTATCAACCGACAGCGAGAGTTGTGTTCTGTGTATCACTTACATATATACAATGGACATATAGTTAGTTTTGGCCTAATCAATTCACCAGTGTCAGCCGGTGTGAGAGCGTCCAAGGCCTTCGACGACCGACATGAGTTAGGACACCATTTGTAGTAGCCGGTGTAAAGTTATTGTCTGATTTAGTTTATGTATAGGCCTGATATATTGAAAGGTTACTGTAACCATAAACCAAACTCCGAATCAAAATTGTAGATTTTGTCAAATATAGAGGACATGCCTCTCAATGAGAAATTATCCTGCTATTTCGCTGGTCATCTTGAGTTGATAATCATTTACAAGTAGTGAGGTTGGCTTTCAACAAGGCTTGCAGGCATGTCTGGTTTATCTTTCTCTAGATGATTGGATTTTAGCCTCCAACCCCGCCGAATAGGCTACTCTATCATTCATCCTGATTTTACACGGAAGCCCTATCCTAATACATGTTATTTCAGAAGCTAATCCTTTCGAACGTCAGGTTTTTCTCGATGAAAAGCGCCAGACAAGGAGGAATAACATAGACCTTTTTTCTTAACGCAACGCGCTAATATTTGTACTTCCTATCACGAATAGCCGAGTTCCCATCGCGAGATGGAGACAGTGGAGTGGCTCTCTTAGAAAAATTGAGAAACTGTTCCTTCAAAGGTAATCGAAATTGGAGGAGCTATACAGTGGAAATTTGGCAGGAGACATTAATGCTGGTAATTTGAGGGGTAAATGGGAGGGACAGTTGGTCCTTATATCTATCGATTTCTCTTTGACAAGGTCGATTTGCCGGTCTTGTCTCTCCCATACGTCGATTTACCATATCTTATGGTGAGCACCATTTCAATCAGCCCGTCGGCCTCGACCCAAATCGCCGCCAAACGAATTGGGAATAATTTAGGGGCTATTGACAGTTCACAGAATCTGTTCGATGCTATTAATTTCAAACTAAAATTATGAGGCTGATTTGATCAAACTATATAGTTCAATACGAGATAGTCTTTAAACATAGCATTTTCTCTGCATGGGTCTTCATATCCAACTGAATAGGAATGAGGTCCTAAATCCCCACACTTTTGCCCTAAATGACTTTGTCAACATTGTCATATTTAAATTAGCAGTGCGCATTTGTGAGCGAGTGAATTGCAACAAAAAGTTTTGTTGAGACAAAAAATACTCACGCACATACACATAAAAAGTATTTTAAAAAGACAGCATTTGAACAAAACATATTAATCGTAATTTATTTCGTGAATGAGGGAGATTTCTACATGACGATTAACAATAATCCCTGACAAAATGTAATTGACCAAACTAGTTGCTTCAGACAAATCAAATCAGCACATAGTTCCCCAAGTTACTTAATCATTTTGTGTGAAATAGTACTTTATCTACCTGCCGAGATCTTAGAACCAATGCCTGAGTCATTTCTGTGTGAAAAAATTCCCATCTTTCGACAAAATATTAAAAGTGACAGTCCGTTAATATTTATTTTCGGTGTGTGTGTGTGTGTGTGTGGAAGGGAGGGGTGATCGACGGGCTACAAAGCTGGATACAATCCCACTGGCATGGTTACATCAGCTACTCTACCCTCTCTATCAAAGTAAACAAATTAAGCAAACTCGGCTACCTCTCCTCGGGCGATAAACAGACTGACACAAAGCTTATACTGAGAGGACACGAGCAATATGCCTTCAAAATATATACTGATCTTGATGGAAGCCAAGCAGACCCTCTAATACTGGCCAAGGAACAAGCTAACGAGCTTGATGTCGTGTCAAAGATAAGTATCGGCCCGCGAGCGATGCCATATGGTCGGAAAACCAGGACAGTTCATGGTAAAAGAAAACTCTCGGAGAGTCTTGCGAAGCGGATCAGCAAAGTTCAGTCGCGCCATTCCTTTAACACTATTGATTTTATTCCCAAAGTGGGGAAATTTATCGTTAAGAAAATTAGCAGACCCTTATCTGACTACAGAGCTCAGTGAAATAATGATCCAGTGTTCATCTGGAAGGACAGATGTGCCTCTGGGAGTGTCAGTATTTGCTGAAAGTGTAAACCTGAGACAAAACCGTTCACAAAACGAGAGAAAAGATACGTCTCTCAGATTTGTTTCTCATTTATTCGTACGTTTTTGTTCTAAGGACAATACTTAAAACGGTACAAGGTATTTCACCCGACTCTGCATGGAAACCCCAATATAAAACCTCAATCTTAAGGAAACGAAAATGAACCGGATAACTGCGCATGCTTGGAATAAAGACAACTCTCCCTTGATCGATGCTGTGTAGTAGAGAAATGTTTCCATGCAACTTCCTATGTCAACACTTCATCTCATATCCTCAAATAAAGTGCTGGAGTTATGTGAAGTTCCGCCGGTTTGCTCTGTCAGCACAGACTAGAAGTAGACTGCTTGCCATTCTGGAACACAGAGCTGGTAACAGTGACCGAGGCACGCTTCTACATACCACAGTGGGTTGGTAACCAAGTTATGTGTATCTAAATCGAATTCTCTTCGCTAAGCTAAGTTATTAATGATTAGAATTGAAATAGCGCCAGGATTGCGATGGGCATAACGACATGTGACCATAACCGCCGTATCATTAGTGTTCATATAGTATTGTGTTTCATGTGAAAGCAAATCGTTACGTTCTATAGATTATTAGCGTTCAAAGAATGCCTAACTTTACACCTTTCTCCGAGGTTGATGAATTCTATTAATTATAACTATACATATGTGCCTACTGGCATATACAGATTGAACAGGTGTGTCAAACTGAAACTGAAAGTACATCAAAAATGTGGTATGCAATAACAACACAGATTTATCCATTAAAACAAAAACAAGGCAACATTCAAGAAATGTAAATTAGGTAGACTGAGAAGCAAAAGTGAGCCGGATGTATTGATAGCTTTCATTCTCGTAGTGCTATAGCCAATTGTTGTAACTTTATTGTAATAGTGTTTTTTTCATTCAAAAGATAATGTACCTCGGAGATTCCTAAATTGTTATACCGGCCTCTGTCACAATAGATGTGGTTTCCTGGTTCCATCGACAACCTACGGGTCCCTTAAATTGGTTCGATATAGTGGATTGTCATCCTTCACTTTGACCCGAGCCACGATTGAAGCTGATCTACCGGAGCACAAAATCCATTCAGCCCTTCCAGATGTCGCCAAACGTTCTGATGCCATTTAAAAACTGAATCGTTGATATTAATCATCTCACTGTTAATATTTCATTTATTTCGCAAGTCTAGTTTGATTCAACAGCAATTAACATGCATATAGCAAGTACCAACAGTGGTACGCGCACCCGGGCAACACGTTTCTATAGACCTCGTGTTATTGAGCACGTTCTCAACTTTATTCACCTCGTCACAAATTGAATTTACACTGTTGCCTGAAAGATTCATTGATTTGGTTAAACTTCAGACAGAGCACTGGAAACCACTGGGAAGACAACAATTTACAGCTTATGGTTTTCGTACCTTTTCGTATGACAACTTTTGTCTCCAGTTACATTTGAGTGTTACATGTTTATAGTATATCCTGGCATCTTTCTTCAGATATAAAGTACACAGCCTCTCTTTTTTACACAGGTCACAAATAAACACTAATGTAATTTAAAATATAAACAATAATAAACGATACAATCTTTTCCTGTTTCCTAAATAAAACAGATGTTTATTTCTGTATGTTTATAGCGCCCCACCCCCCCTGCCCCATTTCCTCTCTTCTTCACGCAATTATAGTTACTCTTTAATGAAATCATTGATCCATTTTGTGCTGAACCACATTATACATTTTTTAAGCGGCAGCTGGATTTCGTCGTAACTGTGACTAAAAGTATAGCTCCGCCAATTGACTTTCTGGTTAGATGGTGATGGCCCGGGTTTTCTCTAAAGCTGCATTTTGCTTTGAAAACCTAGATGGTACTTGGTGGTTACAAAATGGCCCTAAGCGCGTGCTTTTTTTAATGGCTTATCCAGCCATGATATCGTGGTAATTAATAGTAACACTGCTTTCGGGTTGTTACAGATAGCCACCCCATATTGTGTAAATATAGTTACGTGGTAATCCTGCTTGCAGACAGTTTTACGTATTTAATTGGGTATTATTTTATACTCTCGTATCTTGTGCAATTCGTGGACAGTACCGTGGCTGATGTGATGGTGAGTTATAACCACTAGGCGCTTTTATGAGGTGACAACACATTTGGCGCAAATGTCATTTTTAGCAGGCAATACCTCTCGAATAATCCTGAAGTCTGGGCGAAAATAAAGCAGATTTACTGTTGCTAGACTTAATAAACCCACATGTCTTCCATCCGGATCAAGTACATCCACCGAGCCAAATTTCCAGTTAATGTCAACTAAGACACTTCAAACCAATTGTTTAAATTGGCGAGAATGTGTGTATTGAGCATAAACTATGTTAGTTGCATTCCCACACCGCACATACGATACAACTACTATAAGTGTATATATAGTAAATATGTTAAATATCTCAATCGTCTCGAAACCAAAACAAAATGACGGAATGAACCCCCGTAATGGTTTACCCGGGTTTATGGTAAGATATTTTCAATAATACACAAGTAGTGTCACCCCGAGAGAAGTCCAACTCATTTTCTATCTCTATATTTGGGCACTTTATTTCGCTATCATCAGGAGACACTGCTAGTATCTGTGTATTATATGAAACTGATCAGTGGACTCATGTATTCTTTTCACTATTCAATAGTTCAAGCAATAAATCGAACCCGAGAATTATGTATACTTAAAAACAAATTTATTTAAGGTTCATGTGTTTGAAGTAATAGCAAAACGGATAAATAGATCCCTCCACTTTTATTGAAGCACAGACTGAGTAACGTTTTACTTCCACACATCAAGCTAAACTTCATTGAATTTTATTGTTTACATTGGTATCTCGCTGCCTGCAATAGTCGCTTAACGCCGGCTTAACTTTATCCTCAATCTTATACAAACTCTCGCCCCATCTTTGTTACAGGTATATCGCCCGTTAAATGCATGTTCTATAGGATGATCGAGAACGCACTTCGGTTGCCATCTTCGGTCTCGATTTGAAGGGGAGACCGGGACGAGTTCTTTCACAACTGCCCTGCGATAAGGGGCAATTGTACCAATGGTAAGGAGCTAGTATAGCGCACGAATTCACATACACCAATACATATTTTGTTCAACAAGTTGTAAGTTTACATTGGATTTGAACCTTTATTTTAACGGCAACTAAATTTGTTCGGAGTTATTGTCAGCTGCACAGTTTTGACATACGAAGAGATAATCAAATGAAATACACTCCTCATCTGGCATATATTGACGTACACTAATTCCACTGCTCATCTGCTGACTGTTGTCAAAAAGGCCACAGCATATCAAGCAAATATAATTTTCACGATCGCCTTCACTTTCAGAATCTTCAGCATGGGTTCCTACGCTTGGGTGGCTTACACTGGGTTTGTTTGGTTGATGTTTTCTTTATTTGGTTAACTTTCGAACAAGACATTTACCCTTTTTGTCCTTGATCTCTGCTTTCGACAACAAGTGAATTTAAAGTTTATACTAGTCTTTAACAACCATCTCTTTTCGCTTGTTAACATTGTGCATGTTCAGGAGAACAAGCACTTCGTTCCATGGTGGCTGTCCAAGGTGATATACTAGCAGCTGTAGGCATGGGTTTGATGATATTCGGTGCAGCTGTTTCGTACCTTCTTGGAACGACTGTATCTTGTTCAATTTGATCGATTGCAACTCACAATGCTGCATTTGCCCCATAACGAGTCAACCATATGAATCGACTGCCTACATATATGTCATACGTTAGCAAAATCCAAACGTTTATATAAATGCATGTACACTCTTTAAATACACTGATTTCCTTACAACGTATATATTATATAAGCAAGCGCATTACTTTTGGGAACTTTGTGGTGCGTTTCTACTCGAGATGAGATCATTTGTTACACGCCTCTTGTTAGATCTGGCCCCTGTCTCCACTCCTGATCCTGAGATAACTCCAATTAATGTGACTGATACACAATCTACAAAGCAAGCATGGTAATTACAATCAATATATATACACATTTAGCTATCCTCATAATGCAGTTGAATAATTGCGATCATTGGAAATCTGATATCCAGTGACAAAGTCTGGTTTAAACCGCAGATTTGTAGGTGAAACCTATAGTTACGACTTAGTACAGTAGTTGATGGAGGTGATGCTTGCTGACCAATACCTTATACAATGGCCAAGCTTAGCGACTCTGGTTGAGTTTTGTTTGTCTTTGAACTGCATCTCTCCATGTGTTGGTAATTTGATATAAAACGAAGAAATCGATAAATTACCCAAATCCAGTCAAGTGCCTAAAGCCAGGCGCACACAAGCGACACACGTCAATAGATTTTTTCGTCAGCGGCTCCTTTGCCGCACACGTGGCGATCTTATATTTGTTCCACGTTAGCAAATTGCGGCAAGATATTGTTTTTTTTCTCACAAAAATGACACGGATAAACAATATAGAGAAGGATTAGCGTTTATTTCGATCCTTGTGCGGGGCAGGCCATGGAAACAAACTTGTATTGTTATAAATGTTTACTCTAATTTTGATAACATCATTGAAAGCTATATTTTTTCTGTTGGGCGTTATTATTTGGTGACGAATCGAGAGTGTTAATGAAATTTGAGAGATTTGGAGCCCGTGGTGTCAAAACGCAGCTGAAAGCACTTACCACCATATCTAGGTGAAATATCATCAGACAGCACATACCACCTTATCTAGGTGAGATATCATCAGACAGCACATACAACCTTATCTAGGTGAGATATCACTAATCAGCACACACAACCTTATCTAGGTGAGATATAATCAGACAACACACAATCTTATATAGGTGAGATATCACTAATCAGCACACACAACCTTACCTAGATGAGAAATCATCACACAGCAAATACCACCTTATCTAGGTGAGATATCATCAGACAGCACATACCAGCTTATCTAGGTGAGATATCATCAGACAACACACATAATCTTATATAGGTGAGATACCACTAATCAGCACACACAACCTTACCTAGGTGAGATATCATCAGACAGCACATACCATCTTATCTAGGTGAGATATCATCAGACAGCACATACCACCTTATCTAGGTGAGATATCATCAGACAGCACATACCACCTTACCTACATGTAGGTGAGAGATCATCAGACAGCACATACCAGCAGATCTAGG
>JAVFBX010259236.1:0-19001 GCA_034783855.1 Mopalia kennerleyi | reverse complement strand
CCTACTGCATCTTAGGGCAAGTCAAGAAGGGGTTTACCGGGACAGGTTTCCATTCCTACTGCATCTGAGGGCGAGATAAGAACGGGTTTTAGCGGGACAGGTTTCCATTCCTACTGCATCTGAGGGCAAGATACGAAGGGGTTTTACCGGGACAGGTTTCCATTCCTACTGCATCTGAGGGCGAGTCAAGAAAGGGTTTAAGCGGCCCTGGTTTCCATTCCTACTGCATCTGAGGGCGAGCTAAGAAGAAGTTTATATGGTACAGGTTTCCACTGCCACTCCATCGGAGGGCGAGCTAACAGGTATCACCCAGGCGATGTGCTGTAAAACACTTTCCTCTGTCTCGTGTTCTGTGGCACGTTCTAGTATTGTCTCTTCTTATGGTTTGTTTGTTGGTATTGATGACGCCCGTGGTTTCCTCCACACATTGCGTTGCCACCCAGTTGTATCGTTGAACTTCATCGCGGCGTAAAACCCCAATTGATCAAATCAAACGGCCTGCTACTTTTTTTAAGCACAAGGTATAATTCAATCTCTTTGAATGATAATATCCCTTCTGCCAAATGAGTTTACTTCGAATCGAGAGGGTTGACTAAAATGATGCGTTAGTGTTATTATACAATTACATGAGATGCAGACATTTATTAAGAAGCAAAATTGATCAAACTTCGCTGGTTCCACAGCTGGCGTTACAGGTGAAGAATTCCCTTTTAATTAAATCGTTGCGAGTGATGTCTCTTGACAAAATAACTTCTGGGCGACTGCGGCGCTGTAAACAAAAAGTCACAGGTGTCAACCATGCCAGGGCCCCGCCCACTTTGAGCGATTACTTCTATAAAAAAATTCTCGTTTTCATCTTCTTTTTAAACCTTTTTAAAACTATGTATGTATAGCATGCTTTCACGAATTTCTATGAATGCCCATATATGGCGTGTTCTTAATACAAACTTCTCACTTAAAGTCGACTCATTTATTACTTCCTTGAAATATATTATAATATAATCTAGCTTTTTAAAATTTTCTTCTAGCACGGGATAGTCATGTTTTCTTGTACTGTATTACTGCTTTAGACATGCACTTAATTTTCGCTTTTTATGACCACTTCATTATATCGCTTCCATGCATCGCTACTGTATTGGGACCTGACATATTACTACTTATAAAGTAACGATATAATGTTCTTGAATATGATATTTTGTATTAATGTTATAATCAGGCACTTTATAGTGCTACTTTATTAAAGTTATTTGCATTACTATTTGTATCGAGGCATTGTATATTGCTACAATATTGCGACGCCCTTTTCCCTGCCAAGTTATTAAGGATACTATTAATCAGGATACCTCGGCTGTTATTAAACCTACAGAACGGATTTTTTTTGCAAATTTCATCTCAACAAATAAAATTTAAAAAAATACGTAAAGGGTGTAAAAGGAGTAACAATTTGAAAACTTTTTATGCAAAATATGTTTTTCTGTAAGTTTTAGAAAAAAAGAATTTACTTATTATTGTTCTGCAGAAAAACACGATTGAGAATATAGATACATGTGTTGCAAAATTCACAGTAGTGTAGAAGTAAAACGGCGTTGGGGGTTAGAGTTTCCGTAAAGCGGAGGTCCCAATCCGCCGTACTTGCAAGTGCGTACTGTCTACTTGCAAAAACGAGGGCAAAACTTGGGGATCCGTACGTAGTGAGTACCGCCTCAGTACAGATTTGGGAGCAAGCAAACACGACGTAGCACTTTTAGTGCATGCTTAAAGCCTGGGTCACAACCCACCGTGCGTGGTTTTAGTCCGTACTTTTTTGGGTGAGGCCGTACTGCGGGTGAATCCGTAGATCGAACGCAGTGAAAATTCCTCATGCATTAAAAGTTCTACGGCGTGTCTGCGTGCTCCCAAATCCGTACTTAGGCGGTACTCACCACGTACGGATCCCCAAGTTTTGCCCACGTTTTTGCAAGTAGACAACACGCACTTGCGGGTTGGGACCTTGGCTTAACCACTACGCCACGGCCGCGGGCCGTTTTATGTGTGAGTGTTTTACTAACTTTATTCCAATTAAAGCCTTATAGTCTTTACATGTGTAGTTTTTTTTTCTAAAAAAATTGTTTATTATTATTTTGAAAAGTTGCAAATGCGTCAGCGTTACTCTAATCACTTCATATAAAATTTACGTTCTATAGAACTTAGTACAGATAGTGAAAAATACCAAAAAGAAAATCATGCAGCCTACATGAGCTCATTCTTATACATCGTGGTCTTGCTGAATTCTGGACTAAGGTTTATCAGGATTGGAGAACGAGGCGAATTTCCAGTGTTTTGTACAATTTAAAGCGCCTTAAGCAGTTACAATTTAAAGCTTTCACTTCTCAAAATTACCCGCATCCGTGGCCTAGTGGTTAGCGTGTACCGTTCAAGGGTTCGATATCGTCTGTCTACAATAAACTATATAACTGAGTCGCGAGATGTGGTTCCGGCTATCGCGGGGTTGGTTTTTGCGAAGTTACCTCCCGGCTTTGAAATGTTGCCATGTCGGTGAAATACCTATGCTTACGACGTTAAACCTCAAATAAACAAACCATAATAATGACCAGACGGATCTACAAGTATCCAGTGCAACTCGTTAGCACGTGACTAGGCAACCGCAAACCGACCCTGCATGGGCCGTGGCGTAGTGGTTAGCGAGCGGGCTTTCTTACGCCTACTTCGATTTACCGTTCACAGGATTCCGTCTGTCGACCCTCAGGTATATGAGTGAGACAAGATGTGGCTCCGGCAAACGCGGGGGTGGTTTTTACGGGGTTTCCTCCCGGTTTTCCACCATACTAGGGCAAGGAACAGTGTGAAGTAGACAATCCGTCGTAATATAAATGAAATACCCTTGAGGACGACGTTAAACCCCAATCAAACAAACAGGCCCTGCCTGGTAGACTAAATAATGAACTGATGACTCGTTATTCAGCGGTTAAACGTACTTTGATTTCTAGATAAAATTGGCCACCTTCCACAGATCATCGTGGAAGATTCCGCCCTTTTTAATACAGGAATGTCAGCGTTGAGTTATATAAGAAGATGGTGTAAAACGTTTGATTTTCTTTCCGTTAGTAGATTTATACAGACAGCAATTTGGACGTTTGGTAGAAAGGTGACTGGTGCTAAAAAAATATGAATTGGATCGTGTTGCGAAATAATATATGCAATTCGATAATTTGTTGCTACAGAATCACTAATTCAAATGTAAATGTATAAATTGCTATTTTATTACATTTGTTTTGCAAAACTCTTTTTAAGTAGATAAATGTGTATAAAATTATATAACAGCTATAACTCAAAACTAAACATAACTATAACCTTTAACACAACACTTAAATTCACGTCATCTTACATGACGGATTTACCTGGTTTTCGGTCACTTTATGCAACTCAAAAACTTGACTCAAACTGAAACATTTTCATCGTCCGCCCCAAGTTCGATTGACATTAAAGATAAGCAATGGCATTGGACGATGAGATAAAATGTGTTCTGTTCTTAGAAAGAAATCTCTTGATGTATTATGATTATTAACAAACTATATGTCAGATATAGGGAACAGATGTTCGGTAATCGAAATTGGTAGGATTCATTTGCAGTACAGCGCATGTCTCATCAACATAAAGTAGGCGATACGAAAACACAAGTAAGTGTTGATAAAAACTTATCAAATCTGTTAGGCTACCTAAATGGGTTACGTCGATATAATACACCCCACGCCTTTTCTAGACGACTAGTAAACAAAGCAATACAACCAAGATACACAATTCTACTTGAGTACATTTTTCCAGGAATTATGGTATAATATGACGGGTGTTACAACTGAACAAACTTATCAGATTAAATACAGCGAAACACATTGATTAAGATTTGCAGCACTCGCTGGTTGACAGGTACATGAAAAATATACGGAATTGCGGAGAAAACCAGTTTTCTTTGAATATAAATAGTCTATGTTTATATGAAATTCAGTTTCGGTGGATACAATGAGAAATGACGATAGTTTATAAAATGAGAATTATGATGTTTAAACAAAAACTAGTAACGTAACGTTGTGGTTGTAGTTTTTTGCAGCTGATGTGATTGCCTTAATAAAACGGTTAAGGGCACTCCACTTCAAAGAGTTACAAACTGTTTTTCTTTAATTTTGCAAAGAATACATGTACACAAAACATTGGTTAAAACCTACATCAAATATTATCATCATTCGATGTCTAAACTAACAAATATATATGCTAGCCGTATATGAAGGACTGTATTAATTAGTAAAAAGTAAAGGTTCACGCTCCGAATATAAAACAATCAAATTTAAATTGTTATTGAATCTGTACTGTTGACATCACTAAGGTTATACAACGTGACGCCCCTCATACACATTTGGGATTATTCATATTTTCTTTAGGGCGTTTTATGGAAGTCAAGTAACACACGAATTTATAAATCTATGATTTATTCGAAACTTGGCCTGGAGACCTGTTCCACAGTCATCCTTGCTCCCAACGACTAACACCCAGACACTAAATATGTGTGTTACCTTTATATAGATAACGCGAATATCAACAGTATCAAAATTCCACATGACTTTGTGAAGTTTATTACATGTCTAGTTATAAAATACAGTTTGCTAGAGGACAGCAATGTTACATCGTGAAACAATATGGTTGAATCACACAAAAAAGAATGACAAGCAAATCCATTTAATTTCCGAAACAAGAACTTTTCAAAGCTCTGGTAAACCACGAGCGTTTTTATTGTGCAATATCCTGAAGCCGATTCGGCGTTATCAACATTCAAACTGTAACCTTTGTTTAGCTGTGGGATTGGGTTACTGTACATAAAATGAATCTATAGAAGAACACATTTTGAACCGACATCAGGTCATGTTTAAATGCAAAAGATCCGCGGAAATGGAATTTAAGTGAAAACAGATATTAAAAGTGTGGTTTTCAGGGGCGAAGGGAAGTGACGTTCTGTTCAGTCTCTTACATATAACATTGGATTGTTTGCTTACAAGCTTTCTTACATGAACACAAAATTGACAACTATTATAGCTGTGTATTTATATGAGATTCTGAATAATGCTGGATTGAAAACTAGCCATAGACAAACAGCCCTGCTGCTTCTCAATATTGCATAATAACAGAAACGGTAGGGAATATTAAAAATGTGTTTTAATATTATATAGCAACATGAACGGCAGGGAATATTATTGGATAATAACCTAAACTGCTTGTAAAGTTTTCATAATAACAGCTTCGCAGCAAATGTTAATAGATCCTCCCCTTAACCACCTGTATTTCTAGATAAAAAACATTTCCGCTGCAAAAATATTGGATAATTTGTTAAACTACTTGTAAATTGTTTTATATTTTGATGCTTCTTTATGAATGGTTAACATGTTGATTTTTCCTCTTTCAATAATTTAACTTTGGCTCAGTTACTTTTTAAGCTAATTTAATGCTTTAAACGACGCTTTGTGGTAGTTAGAGTACTGAGAAGAGCGTACAAGATGAATTGTTATTGAGGCAAAATCGGTCATGGTTACATAACATTTGTGTTATCATAATAACCTCCCCTTTATAAACGATATGCTTATTAAAACTGGGTCCGTATCATACGTTTTGATACTGTTGATATTTGATATATAAGAGTTCCAGCTAAAGCCAATTAACATCTGGTATAAGGAATCGTTAGGAATAAAATGACCGTAATTGCTTTTGTGTGATATATTTTCATAAAATCCGACCATCAAATATATGTATTACCTTTGTAACTTTTACTCCGTTTACGTTTACTTTCAGAATAATGAATAAAGGTCATCACGTTAAATGACTAACAAGTTGTCGCCAAATCTGATGAAACATCCTCGTGCAAAATAAAATCCAGCAGGAAAAAAATTAACGCACTATGTGGGCAAGACTTGCACAAATAAACATGGTGTAAATAGAGAAATCATTTGAGATAACAACCTCTGCTCGAAGTATATTTGCTCCGTATTTAAATCAGTACTAGTATCCTAGGGAGGTGGGAAAAATACATCAATTTGACCAAACGTTACATTGAATTAATTTCAAAGGGAGACTGATTTTTTGCCGTAAATGTTCTATTCATATTTTGACAAATGATCAAAAATATAAAGCAAATGAACAATTTAAAATAAATTCAGGTAGGTATTTATTTCTTCTGACTGCTGACCATGCCAATAAATAGCCTATAACTACTTACCAAAACTCGAAAAGCTTTACTGAAAGTGAGATATGTTTATATCATTATAGATGCATTTATTTCTTAGAAAGAAATCTCTTTAGCAGCGAGGAATATCAATCAGTTATAAGTTACTGGGCCCCAGATCGCATAATCGGTATGTTTTCGTTTGCGCCAAAACACCGTATTAGCAACGTTAGCGATCAGCGAAGAAATATTTGTATTCGCTCCTTTCATAAATATTTACACATTCTGGTTTTGTATAGGAACGATCGACAGCATTAAATAGTAAATAGTGGAACAACATTTCAACCCCCAAAATGGAAATAAACATTTGCCTTTTGTTGAATGATACCACGTCTTAGCGTCCTTTGGAATTCTATGAGTTTCTTTTTCTTTGTCGCGATTTCTAAAAAGCAGGAAGTCAATGAATTTACAAACATATTTTTTATTCGAACAGTGTTTATAGCCACCATTACTGGCAACGTTTTAAACTTGGATATTGAAAAATGTTTACCGTGTAACTTGGTGATGTTAAGTTTGTGCATTTTTAGTATATGTCGTAATTTGTTTAAAAAGGTAAATATTGTTTTTGACAGAAAATGGCAGAAAAGTTGCATCCTGAAACAATATGGTTAGATAAAACAAAAGTATGACAGGCAAATGGATTTAATTTCCGAAATAAGAAAATTGAAAAGCTTTGTTTAGCTAAAAGAGTATCAGCTGCATCACATCGCCACAAAATTCGTGCAGTTATAGTGACAAATATGTCACATTAAATCACAATAATTTGTGTTTGTAATAGATAAAGTACAGAGCTATTACATCATGTAACAATATAGTTAAATAACACAAAAAGGATGACGGGCAAATCGATTTAATTTCCGGAGCATGCAAATTTCAAAGCAGTGTGGATTTTACTGCGTTTTTATTAAGCAATTTCCTTACCATTAGCGCTCAAAATGTATCCTTTGTTCAGTTGTTTGATTTGATTACTGTACATAAAACAAACCTATAGTACATCAGATTTTGAACGGAAATCGGATCCAGGTAGAGTACTAAAGATATGGGTAATGTAATTCAAATGAAGCTCAGGTTTGTGGCTGATGTTTGTTTGAAAACTGTAGTCTTTAGAGGCCAAGGTAATTGATGTTTTGGTGGGATTTCCTATACCGTACATATAACAGTCGCATTGTTGTTCACGACTTCTCAGAAGTTTCCATATATGGACACAGAAGTCGCTACTATGCTGTGTAATCACAGGAGAATCTTTACGATTGTAAGGATTTTGGATTGAAATCTGGCTTAAGCCTAAGACAAAATGATGTAATAAACTGCTTCTAAAGTTTGTGTAGTAAAATGCTTCTATATAAATGGTTAACAAGGGAACTTTATCTCATTCAATGGGTTGACTTCATCGTAGTTTGTTGGCAGAATGTGTGCTATAAAAGAAGCAGTAGTTAGAGTGTATATTGTTAAAACAAAATCGATAGTCTTGATGCCATGTATTTGTGTTGTAGAAATAACCTTCCCTTTATAAACGATATGCTTATTAAAACTTTGTCCGTATCCTATGTTTTGATACTGTTGATATTTGATATATAAGAGTTCCAGCTCAAGCCAATCAACATCTGGTATCATCGGTCGTTAGGAATAAAATGACCTTTCTTTTGTGTGCTTTATTTTATACTATCTGCCATGGAATATATGTTTTACCTTAGTAAGTTGATACGAGTAAAAGTAACCCCGACCATTTTCAGAGAACGTGAACAAGGACATCATGTTAATTAACTAACGAGATTTTCCAGATATCTCATTTACAATAAAGGAAAAGACAAAAAACACGCTTTGTGGGCAGTATATGCACAAAAAACAACCTTTGTATAAATAGATAAATTATTGCCAACCGACTGATTAAGTTACAGATTGACAACCTCCAGGTCCGTTTATTACATTATCCTTTACTCGAAGGTTTTACAGTATCAGGGGTAGGTATCGGTTTTACACATAAGATTAAGAATAAACGCTGTGCACATTTTAAAAACATTTGCTTGGAGTACGTTAGTTAAAAAAGAACATAAGTTGGACAGGGGACGTTCACCAGTGCGTAATTGAGTTAGATAGACAATGTGCGAGATTGATCATCTCGCAACGTACCAAATAAAACTGTTGTTTTCGCTATGGGGTATGAAGTTGTGCGAACCCATTTCCGGACAATAGCTTTATCACGTTTGGTGTGTGCACTAAATATATGCAAATAACAACACCCGATACCTGGTCCTCAGAACATGGTCCGTCCAGGGGTTTTGGTTAAAGAGCGGGATAAATATTTGATAAAATTGTAGTTGAAAGGAATATCGTTCCCTTTTCACTGGAATTCCATATAGTTAACTTACCAAAAAAGGAGAAAGAGCTCACAAAAAGTAAGAAATAATGGGTATAAGAGAACACTTTGCAATGTTTTTCCGAATCCAGATTTTTTTCGGCTGCACTCTCTAACATTTGACCAAATGGGTTCAACCTTGCAGGCATCATCGTGAATGCATAAATCTTAATCAATTAAGTCAGTCAAGAAAATGACGAATCGGCTGTAAATGTAAGCTGACTGAATGAGTGAAGCGTAGCATATTAATGCAAGTGTTTCATGTGGCTTGGTACGTTCCTATATCCATTGTTTAATGCATTTCTTTCATATTTGTAAAATTTACGGCTCAAAATTGTGGAACAAGTTACCCTCAGATCTTAAACAATGAATTTCTACTTCTTTACTTAAGTCTAAACAACTTAAATCCTATCTATTCTCGACATTTAAAACTAATTATAAACTCCCTTTCTTTATCATCACTGGTTAGTTAAAAGTCAAATTTTCGTTCTGGTTTTTACACTCCTTGACAGACCTAGTGTGTACCAACTATTTGTTTCAATAGGGATAGAACAAGCCCCACAGGATTTTAATCTGGCTGATGTACATTTTGGGTTCTGTTTTAAATATTGAATGTATAGATTATTGATCAGTGAATAAAAGAAATCGGGATAAGCTGTCTGGAACTTTTTGATGGTTTCATTTCATTGGGAGACTCGTATCATCAATCTCATGGCTGTCATATACGTCAGCAAATCCATGAAGCTTTATCTTAAATATGGTGGTTTATGTATCTGTATATACAGATCTCGTCCTGTAGAATCAAGCGACCTTTTATCCTCGAAACTTTCATCTGGTTATTTTTGCTCACACTGGGCAATGATGTGTGAACATTGGGAATAGTCTTTCACAAGACGAAGGTGTAGCATATTTACACTTGTTCTGTTCTGTTCTGTACTGTGCTGTTATTTGACGAACCATCCATTCAGAGTATCATTTTGATCGTCTCTATAGCAGTATTTTTTAAAGAACCAGACACATTCTACGTGATTAGAGATTATTTGGCTAATGGTACTGACGAACGTAGCAGCACGGAAGTAAGCAGTTTAAATACACACGTTAACTGGTATTTGCTTAGTATTATGTGCATTTGATTGATTGAATGGTGATTCATACTGTTCTTAAGGGTACATGTATTTCACTTATATGACGGTGCTGTATTAGTGCAATTGATTATTACACCAACACAAGCATAACATACATGTATGAAGTGTTTTAATTGTCAATCTTCTTCCCTGTAGTAAGAAAAGACAACATTCCGAACAAACTGTCATTATCCAGAGGACTACTTGCATTTAAGTAATATCTCATCTCCTGGTGGCATTCCAGCATATTCATATTCAATCGGCATTCATGGAGGAGCATTCATATCCAAATTGAAGAAAAGACTTCATATTTTAAAGTTGTTCAATGGCCAATCAACCATCCCGTGGTTTTATTATTGAAAGTTGAATTACGTGAACTTGTTTTCATCTTTAACATTGGGTCAAGTGCGAAGCTCGGGCGGCTGGAAGGAATCCGTCTGTTCAGCTGTTGCTCTCGGATTCAAAAGAAAGCCGAAAAACGACGTGCTCGTGTGTCCTCGAATTAATTAATTATACTGTTTTGTCTTGTTGCCAAACCGGCTTCAGTAATATTCTAGAGCGTCGATTGTCTAACATTGTATATTATTTAATAGCTGAATTTTTATGGCAGTTCCTGTAAGTAATAATGTATTGGATTGACCAAAATTCGTTTTTCTTACTTCAGTTGTATCTTTTGTGTGACAGCCGAGACGGGGTAAATGGCACAAGACAAGCCATCTTAGTGACATACGTCTGCTTCTTTGGAGACATGTCATGTGTTTCTTGGCAAACTTTGAGAAAGCTGATGGAGAATCTAAACATTGAAATAAGTCCAGTGGAATTCTGATGTGGTATTGTAGCACTTATCTCTGCTTAGTCTGTAAGTGTTACCTACAGTATGCACATATCCGTAATGTTATTGTGTCACCGTGAAGAAACGTGAGTAAACTGTATTTTATATATACATCATCGCCCGGTGATTTGAACAAAATGTATTGGTACCATCTTTTATTTATTTGACGGAGAAATACCACGATTTCCTTCACTAGTAAAATAAATCTTGCACTGCGGTTAAATACCCTTAGGCACGGCGTAAAACACGAATCGATCAATTGAATGGTTTTACATCAAAGCGTTTTTATTATGCCGTTACATAGGGACACGGGTCATTTTTACTACGCAACACAAATGTTATACGTCATTTATATTTGTTTTCAGCTAACAGCGATGATTAATAATTGAATAACAAAACGAAATACAAATTAGAAAACCCATGTAATAAGAATACATGTACGTCGCGCCAGTATGGTTGATTTATCTGATATATTCACCAGGAATATGTCTTGCAATTGCTTTACCTTCGAACGGCCAATCATGCGAAAGTACGTCTCCTGCACAAGCTATTGTCACAACATTTCTTTTCGCCGGAAGATGTTGATTGATTATGTATCAGGTTCGGACGAATCTTCAATTTCCTGCCATTATTTTTTAATTGAATCACCACGAACCGAAAACATTATTCATCTTTTATGTAAAAGACCGACTGCAGAACCCATTATCTATCTTACGTTAGATACAATTTAAGTATCACATCTGGAGTATTAAATGTCCAGCTGTGCGTTTACACTGTAATGAAATCACTGCGCCTTAATAACCAAGGAATGAGATATTATTTGCACTTTCTCATTCCTGCAAAGCTGCGCCGTATATTCTACACTTTTAGTAAAATATGGCTCAAATGGAACCCTTTAAGATTCTTCAGTCATGGCTCTGGTGGAACCCGCGTAGCATCTGTTCCTAGTATTTCACCCTTTCTTTTAACATCAAAGAACCGTTCTTGTCGTAATGGTTCCATATAGGACCATCCTCTTTTCTAAAGGTCCCTCAAATAATCATTATTTCTAAGAGTATGCTTGGATGGATATTTTAAAAGGTAAATAGAAACGATCACTGATTAAAAACATAAAAAGTGTGTACACAAAATACTGTTCTTAAAACTTGCAAACACCGCCATAACCGATTGAGGAGAAACCATTGACTTTCGCAATTTAAAAGACCTTAAGTAATCTTGGTTATAAGTAATGATTGTTCAAACAGCTGTCGCGGTCGATACGGCAGCGGGGTTACATAACTCAGGAATGCAAGGTTGGGCTTTTGAAAAGACTGTCATTTAAAACAATAAATGCCAAACTGAGAGCGTTCCTTTTATGGATTTAATATGTAGCACCCAGAATAGGCCTGACTTTACCAAAGACAACTACGGTATCCAGAGGCTCAACGATACATTATAATATAAAGCTAGCTGATGATAATACCTGGAATTGTCAGACAGTGGAGGAATGCTTACGTTAGATCGATTACCTTTAGGCAGTATGAAAATGATGAGTATTACGAATGTTGTAATTTAGTAACAAATGGATGGCAGTCCAGGGCCAATGAATCCGAATTACTGGCGCCAACAGGAATACGATGGATGGCCGGAATATAAAATGTCCATACAATTTGCCATATCTTCAAGAGCGAATTCCCGTTGTTTTGTACATTAAATATGGAAGATACATTAGGGCTATGAAGATACTAATGGTACATTCCTGAATTTAGTATGCCGCTTACTGACAAGCAATATAAGATAATGGCAGATGTAAATGCCACATCCTGATGTGCCCATACACAATTCAGTATTGTTGATAGTTAGAGATGATTGGATGAGATGTGTAGATTTAAGATTGATAAACCGTAATGTTCAAGACGAAATCATGCGTTGTTGACGAGAGAGTCTTCATACTTTTAGGATTTTGAGGCAAGACGTCTGATAGTTGCACCGTGTAGTGTACATTTTCCAATCTCAATTTGTTTTTCCTTGGCAATGTTGTTTATCTAACGAGAATGTCACATAGTGTCTTTGCTGTAAGTGGCATGCGATAGGCATGTTCGTGGGACAAATATCATCTTCAAGGTCACATAAAAAACATGTTTTCAGCATCTTCTTAGAAGCTATTCGAAATGCAAGATGTGGCTCCAGCAATCGCGGGGGTGGTTTTTACGAGGTTTCCTCCCGGTTTTCCACCATAATAGGGCAAGGAACAGCGAAGTGGACAATCCGTCGTCCTGTAAGTGAAATACTCTTTGAGTACGACGTTAAACCCTAATCAAACTTTTATGTATTTTAATCTCAAAAACATTAAAGTGCTTGAAAAATAATAGTGTACTATGGGTAATGTGATTATATAATTAATCCCCATTGACTCCGGCAATCGCGTGGGGGATTTTTATAAGGTTTCCTACCGGTTTTCCACCGTATTTAAGCGAGGACAGTGTGAAATCCGTAGTCATATAAGTGAAATATCCTTGAGTAAAGAAACCACAAATCCATAACCACGGATAAATAAGTGATTTTTTTTTCAGCAAGTAATTAAAAAAATATAAGATTTTTCTTATAAAAGTATTCAAAGTTTGGTCGTGATAAGTCGTCGAAATCTACTTCTACCACATTCGATTGACCATGTCAACTAGAATGGGGTGAAGTCCCCAAAGTATTCGACATGACGAATTAAATTGTCACTATTCCATTGACGGGCTAATCAAGAGCTATAGCAGGGCACACCCCATCTTTGCCAGTAATGGTTTATACATGGGTGTATTATCCTTAGCCCATAAGAATCCTTTTTCGTGTTTTCAAAGTCGATTAAGGCCACATAATCTGTTCCGATCTGGGGTTTTCCCCTAAATCCACCTGTCAATGGAATAAGCCGATTCAACGACAGCAGGAGTGTACTACACAGGAGGCAGAAATAATGACTGGAGACAGAGCTCGAAATCAACTTATAAGCACAATCAGAGCAGCTTTTGTTTTCACAGTTTAAATAATACCCGAATCCAGTCGTTTTACTATTTCTTGGAGTCTCATTTTGTAAGTTATCAAGTTCCATTTAGATTTTCAACGCAGATGGAGGTAACACGGCGACGATTTTAATCAATTGTTAGAGTCTGAAGGGGTTTGAAAAGAACTATCAAAACAAATACACGTGACTTTTGTGCGATAGAGCGTCGCGATTGACCGGGTTCTCACGATTTTGGGTCAATGCTGCCAATAGAAACCAGTATTTGAAGTTTGGTCAGAATACTGGTATTTAATGACCGTTTTCGCAAACTGTTTACAACAAAGTGTCAGCGTTTATGCTACGGGTGAAAGGAAATGTCCTGACCGATTGGCCATTATACTTAGCAAAAGCAAACCCACAGCGATTCGAAGCATTATGCTCTGTTATAGTTAGGAAATGAAACAGAATAACTTAATTTGGGGAATCTTTGAGCAACGACACAAATTACACATCAAACATCCGAGACATGTTAGTTATATATCTTCCCTATTCGAGTTAATATGTTTCTGTCATGCTATACCCATTTGTATTTGTTACGTTTGGCTGGCGCATGGAATCTCTGACAACACCTGAACCAATCTATCTCAATTTACATCGAACGATGGCCTGTTTGTTAATCACTTTTTGTTCAAATGGTGTTGCCCGACAACCAGGTGAGATAGGAACATATTTTGTGTAACTTATATTAATTAAAACGTAAACTACAATCGCATGTGAGCAGTGCAGTGATCTCGGTGACTTTATGAAATTGTTACTTGGTATTTTACGGCGATAAATCACTGACATTGATTAGTCACATTGTTATTGTTTTCGTTTTTATTCATTGAAGAAGAGTTTTTTTCCTGGGTGTATGTGATGTCTACGTCAGTTCATATATGCCTGCATTTATATTTTGAATTAATGAAGAGAGACAGATTTGCTTACATACATAGATATGAATACTTAATGAGGATATGGTGTATGAGTGAGTCACACGATGTGGCTTCGGAAATCGTGGAATTGGTTTTTACTAGGTTTCCTTACGATTGTCCACCATATATGTAAGCCAGAAACAGTGTGAAATGAACAACCAGTCGCCAATAAAGTAAAATGCCTTAATTATGATGTTAATCTCCAATCAACCAAACAAAGAAATCAACGGTAAGTGATTTCCTTTGCCGGTGAACGTTATTCCCAAAGACATTTGTTACAAATCGGTTTAACTCACCTGTGTTTGTTACTTATATATCTGACGCACTGCAGCAGGTGCGTGACACTAAAAAAAGGGTAGCTCAAAGAATAGGTTAACAACGAGTTCGTAAAGAATTCCATGCCATGTGACTTTGATAAATAGATAGACAATAAATCTTACGGCTCATGTCTTTTTTTTAACAAATGGAGAGCTTTACTTTCTGGTTGAATTTGAAAATGTAAGTGTATTGGTATTGAGGTCACACTATAAACTTTAAACCATATTTACCTGACGTTTTTCCAGAGGCTTATTTATACATACATCAAAAGAGTTATCAGCGAAAAAAATAGTTATCAGCGAAACGAAACGCTATATCATGTTAACCAATTGTTCAGACTAATCTTTTAATTCGAGCATTTCAATTTTACCGAAACCTATTATATCACAAATCAAATTACTTGTCCAATCACTAGTTAACATTGGCTATTTTATTTGTTTATCAACTAACCCCGGCTGTGTCTACACGGTATATAACATAGACACATTGCGTTCGACGATTTCACACTGGGCAAGTATCTAGGTTATATGATATATTTAAAGAATAAAGCTTTACTATACAATTTACTTCTCTGAGAGGCATTTCGAAGCATTTCATTTCTGGGTTTATGACGAGCAACGTTTCGAAGCAGATTCTAGCCCCGTTTTCATTTCTGTGTTTATTGACGAGCACCGTTTTCAAGCTAATAAACCCAGAAGTTGTATATCCATACAAAATACCTGGTTATGTTTCCTATACAATTGTATATGGTAAAAATAGCCTTGAAACCAATGGTTGTTGCCTTGATTAATACGACATTTCAACATACAGTAAAAGATACAGTAATAACAAAAAAGTCCAAAGCCAGCTAACTTTTAGTAGAGGCGTTTCTATATATTTTATTGTAGAGAAAGAAAATAATAATAATGTGTATTGTATAAAAGACCACAGGTCTGAATACATTTTTTCACAATTGTTCACATGCGTGTACTTAACTCCACCTGGATTGAACTAGGCTATATGGCATATTAGTTACACCATCCAGAAGCCAATTGTTTCGGTTAATTTTCAAGTTTTTCACTGTTCTTCAATATGGATACAAGAATCTCGATGTCATCAGATCAATAGTTAATTTGTTTATATGTAATCAGCTAGTTAGTTGTGATATCAATTTTATGCAGCTAGCTGCTACTTAACTCTAATTCATGAGACTGCATTTCAAAGAATTTATTCTGTTCTGTCTTAAACAAGCTGGTTGTAGACTTCTATAGACACTGGGGTCTTTAAGTCACGTCATGTGATCTGTGATATTTCCCCCAATTCACTGCACTTCCGGGTACATCCTACAGTCTTTCTTGTTCGTTTATACGCACGGAAAGTTAAGATGGCATTTATCTCATCCAGTCCTACAGCTACAGCAGCAACACGGAACCAGGTATAAGTATTTAAACCATAGAGACAGACACTGAAGGAGGTACCCGAAAGTCAAATAGAAGAGAACTATTCCTTCGTTGTCGCATTTTTACAAAGGAGAGTACTTCCAGGGGAAATAACTCAAGAACGTTACGCCCTATTGTTCGCTGCCGTCTAATATTGTTTGCAATAACACATTCAAAGAGTAAAGAAAATACGAATGAGATCTACATATTTCTATTGTGGTTATGCGAGTCCTCGTCAATCTTCAGGACAAACCCCACAAAACATAAACTGCCCGCTTCCGTAACAATCAAAAACATATTTAATTTAATAGTTTCAATGGGGTTTAACACAAAGACAACACAGAACAAATATCTAACAGTACAGGGAAATCACAAACAGATAGGCTTCACAAGGCCCTTTAGTTCTGTGAGCACCAGGGCAACATGAAGCTCGCTCTCAACCCTCCTCCCAACTTATTGGTAGTCGTATATACGTATACATTTATCATACCATTGTCATAAGCTTTGCTGTATGTAGAACATTTATTAATAACAAAATGTTAAATAGTTTGTTAAGGGTATTCATTATCGTTGTTTATGAACAGCATAGAATCATTTACGACGAATCTTAGTAACACCTGTCGTAAAAAGCTAAATAAATTAGACTTTATTCCTTACAAATAGCTTGTTGGCCCAAAGTAGTAGGTCAAACTGTTATAGAAACAATAAAACGTTTATGGATTGAGATGTTAGACAAATCCATTGACATGGCCATGTTTTACATTGGCTATTACACAATTCCGCGTTTACCCAGACCGGGTCTTTTTATTACTATCTGTCAGGAAATAGCCAACCTTTACATTGCAATGTTTGGCTCACCTATAAACTCGAATAATTCTACCACAACTTACATTAAATGCCAATTAATCTGAGCCGCAGACGAAGTGGATAAAGTGGATGCCCTTAACGACAGCTATAAATATTCTGATGCTTTGAAACTTACTGGACTCCACAAAGAACTTTGAACTGGTATACAAATTGAAGTCAATAATAACGTTAAACCAAAGAAAAGTCAGTATGTCATCTCTTCTTGGGAGATTATTACTTTGTGTATTTTGACAAATATATTTTCTGGCACTTTGTTTCCTTTTGTCTGATTGGTAATTTGATTGTTTGATGGACCGAATGATTGATTGCTTGGTCTTTGATCGCTTTTTCATTTAAACCACCAGGGTGACTTGCAAAGTAGCACAAATATTACAAACATACAAATGTGAAATGTTACCGTATACCACGAATGCGTCATCAAGGCCTGGTGTCTCATACTGGTGGAACTGTTGCTGAGAGAGCACTTCTCATAACTGGAATGTGAATTGTTTTATTGGGCGGCTTCTCTTCAAGGCGTTAAGAACCAACCAAAGAAACAAGCAAATCTTTTCGAGACAATAGGTATAAATGTAGACTCTTTGCCACACAACTTTACCACAAAGTCTTTGCTTGCTGAAATACCCTGGTGAAACTGAAAATGTGTAGCGGTGATTGGATGAAGTTCCTGCTGCTCTCTGTTCTGTATTTGTTCCGCCTTGTATTTTGTTGACAGTGGCGCCAAGGGATCCTTCATCCATTGGGCTGGCACGCCGTTGTCTGAGTGAAATAAATTTAAGTAAGGTGTTTAACCCAAATCAAGAAACAAGCACACTGAATGTGTGTGAACCATTTTCCTTCATAAGATTACCTGGTGTACCGTTCGCAAAATTATCAGCTGATACAGCTTTCATTGAAACCCAGCTAACCTGTTTGACAAAGGTTACCAACTTGCTTGATAAGCGTTTGAAGAACGTATTGAAGGGCACACTTTTGATATACATACCAATTGTTTTGTTTGTAGTTGCAAACTTTTCCTAGTCATAGTTGTTCACAAATTGCAGGTCATTAATTTGATAAATTTTCTGAAATTAAACAGAAACTTTGCACCGAAAAAATAAGTAGGCTACATTTTCTACGACTGAATATTTTACTAATAATGTTTAGGTGTCTACTTTAAAAATATTTAAATGTGTTTGGCATGAAATGTTTGGCATGAAATGCTTTTTAAAGCTTATAGATTAACAAAGGGATACACTGAGATGAACTGGGATTTATATTTTTATTTTAATATTCCATATAAGCCTCAACGCGTTTTTACATAGCATATCTGTTAACATTAACGTGGACAGCTATCAAATAGCCCAGCCACAATGGCGCCATTTTAGCCATGTCTGCCTATGATGGTCCTACTACATTGTTCAGATGACTTTGAGAATTTGTGTACACATCCTTTGGTCTACTGAACAATTGTTTGCACAATTACGGCGTATAAACACTTTCATTTTTTGACAAATTGTTGTTCACTTAACGGGTAGAATTACTTGATTGGTAGAAACAACAATGTCTTTTGTTAAAGTTAAATTTATCGATTTTTTTAGTAAAATGTTTACATCTGGATACAATCTAATACATTATTCTTAAACACGGTTGAATAAACGCTCATTTGATCTCTTGGTGACGTTGTGTCGACAACATTGACAAAAAAACTTATTTAATGCACTAAAGCACATATCAATATAAGTGTTCAATGTTATTAAAAAATGGAGTAAGTGTATGGCAGGCAAAGTGTTTCAATATTCTATTTTTACTTTCTTTGTTTAAAATTTAATTTTCTTGTCCATAATTGATAGTTTTCATTGCATATAGTTTTATTTATATTCTATATTTAAAATATATGTGCAATATT
>JAVFBX010259125.1:0-19009 GCA_034783855.1 Mopalia kennerleyi | reverse complement strand
AGTCAAACTTTAAAATAAGACTTTTTGTGTGCCACACAAAAAGTCGAACGAAGGTTATTTTAAAGTTTGAATGAAAAAAAAAGTAACTTATCAGAACTTTCAGTGTGTGGCAAAAACAGAAAGTTCCTAACTTTGTCTAACCATGAATAATACAGAAACTCGCCAATTTTTGTTTAGGAGCCAAAATTAGGTCACCCCACGTTATGGGGCCTTTAATTAGAGCTGCTCACAAAAAATCTAGTCATGCTCACTTCATTTTTGTGTTTTTTTCCCTTGTAACGTGAGTTCAATAATACTATCACACGATGAAAGCGTTAATTAGCACAAAGAATAAAACAGAATAAACCCCTTAAAATAAATCAAATGTGACATGTCCTATTTAAGGTGCCGTATGTTTCCACTATCAAGACAATTTCCTTAACGAGCAGAGATTTCTAGACTCTACATATAAAGTTTATAACTACTGTAGTAGGAAATGGCCATTCTATCATAATCAAATCCGCAGGACCCACCCATACTTATTGCAATATGTTACCTTTCATTTGACAATTACTTTGCTTTTGTGACATCAACAAATTTAAATGCATGTCACAAAAGCAAATTAATTGTCAAATGAAACGCAACAATCTATATTTTCACGATTTATACTCAAAATAATGATTCTGCATGGTTCCCATAAATATTAATAAATAAATAATCCAGTAACAAATAAAAAATCTAATAAATATTCACCTAAAATTATTAAAGAATTATGCAGAAAGCGTACTATCAGTTTTTATACTAATCTAGGCTAAATGAAAGCATAGGTCTGAAAGATCAATTAAAACACACATTTGCTTAAATTTCTTACATAGTTTATAATAGTACTTCACAAAAAGCCATCTTTTAAATTTGTACTTTTTCAAGACAAACCGTATGGAGTTATCACAAGAAATAACATCATACAGATGCATCCATCACCATTCATGGACCATACGGAAAGATATAATTCATTTGAATCTATTCCTGGGGCAAATTAAGTTAACAGATGTAACTGGCGGTTTTTATTTTTTTTTAAATGTACATCAATGAAAAAACATACAGGTACTTCAGCCTTGACAGCCTTGATGGGCAATCTATACTACAGAAAAATGCTGTCCTATGTTTATCATTAATAAGCAGTAAATGTTTCTTAAAAATAAACATTAATGAATAGATGTTAATTACGCTGCACATTTCACCAAAGTTTAATTTGAAAATGGAAGGTTAAATCCATTTTTGTGCAAAGTATTATTGAGAAAAAATTGTGTCCTTGCTATTTTTAACTATTTAAACTGTTAATGACACTCATGGTTTGCGAGAAGTAATTTACAAAACTGTTTTTTTTTATGATTTTCGAGATGTAACTAATTAAACTGTTAATGCTTCTCAGAATTTGTTCAATGTAACTATTTTAACTGTTAATGACACTCATATTCTGCTCGTGGTTATTATTTAAACTGTTAATGACACTCATATTCTGCTCGTGGTTACTATTTTAACTGTTAATGACACTCATGGTTTGCTCGTGATAACAATTTAAACTGTTAATGACACTCGTGGAGTGCTCGTGGTAACTATCTAAACAGTTAATGGCACTCATTCTTTTCTCGTGGTAAATATTTAAACCGTAAAAGACAATCATGGTTTGCTCGTGGTAATTATTTAAACTGTTAATGACACTCATGGTTTGCTCGTGGTAACTATTTCAACTGTTAATGACACTCATTGTTTGCTCATAGCAACTATTTAAAGTGTTAATAACACTCATGGTTTGCTCGTGGTAACTATTTAAACAGTTCATGCTACTCATGATTTGCTCAATGTAGCTATTTAAACTGTTAATGACACTCATGGTTGGCTGGTGGTGAATATTTAATATGTTAATACCACTCATGGTTTTCGGGATGTAACTATTTAAACTGTTAATGACACTAATAATTTGCTCGTGGCAGCTATGTAAACTATTAATGATAACTCATGGTTTGGTCGTGGTAACTATTTTAATTATGAATGATATTCATGGTTTCCTCGTGGTAACAATATAAACTGTTAGTGACACTCAAGGTTAGTTCGTGGTAACTATTTAAACTATTGATGACACTAATGGTTTGCTCGTGGTAACTATTTAAACTGTTAATGACACACATGGTTTGCTCGTGGTAACTGTTTAAACAGTTAATGACACTCATGGTTTATTCGATACAACTATTTAAACTATTAATGACACTCATGGTTTGCTGGTGGCAACTGTTTAAACTGTTAATAACACCTCATGATTTACTCGTTGCAACTATTTAAACAGTTAATGACACTCATGGTTTGTTCGTGGTAACTATTTAAACTGTTAATGACATTCATGGTCTGCTCGTTGTAACTATTTGAACTGTTAATTAGACTAATGGTTTGCTCGTGGTAACTATTCAAACTGTTAATGACACTCATGGTTTGCTGGTGGTAACTATTCAAACTGTTAATGACACTCATGGTTTGCTCGTGGTAACCATTTAAACTGTTAATGACACTCATGGTTTGCTGGTGGCAACTGTTTAAACTGTTAACGACACTTCATGGTTTACTCGTTGCAACTATTTAAATTGTTATTGACAGTCATGGTTTGCTGGTGGCAACTGTTTAAACTGTTAATGACACGTCATGGTTTACTCGTTGTAACTATTTAAACTGTTAATGACACTTATGGTTTGCTGGTGGTAACTATTTAAACAGTTAATGGCACTCATGGTTTGCTCATGGTAACTATTTAAGCGGTTAATGACACTCATGATTTGCTCGTTGCAGCTATTTATACTGTTAATGACACTCATGAATTGCTCGCGGTAACTATCTAAGCTTTTAATGCTACTCATGATTTGCTCAATGTAGCTATTTAAACTGTTAATAACATTCATAGTTTTCTCGTGGTAGCTATTTAAACTGTTAATGACACTCATGGTCTGCTCGTTGTGACTATTTAAACTTTTAATTGCTAATGGTTTGCTCGTTGCAGCTATTTAAACTGTTAATGACACTCATGGATTGCTCGTGGTAACTATTTAAGCTTTTAATGCTAATCATGATTTGCTTAATCTAGCTATTTAAACTGTTAATAACATTCATAGTTTTCTCGTGGTAACTATTTAAACTGTTTATGGAACTCATGGTTTGTTCGTGGTAACTATTTAAACTGTTAATCACACTCATGGTCTACTCGTTGTAACTATTTAAACTTTTAATTGCTAATGGTTTGCTCGTGGTAACTATTTAAACTGTTAATGACACTCATGATTTGCTCGTTGCAGCTATTTATACTGTTAATGACACTCATGGATTGCTCGTGGTAACTATTTAAGCTTTTAATGCTACTCATGATTTGCTCAATGTAGCTATTTAAACTGTTAATAACATTCATAATTTTATCGTGGTAGCTATTTAAACTGTTAATGACACTCATGGTTTGCTCATTGCAACTATTTAAACTGTTAATGACACTCATGGTTTGCTCATTGCAACTATTTATACTGTTAATGACACTCATGGTTTGCTCGTGGCAACTATTTAAACTGTTAATGACACTCATGGTTTGCGAGATGTAACTATTTAAACTGTTAATGACACTCATGGTTTGCTCGTGGTAACTATTTAAACTGTTAATGACACTCATGGTTTGCTCATTGTAACTATTTAAACTATTAATGACACTCATGGTTTGCTCGTGGCAACTATTTAAACTGTTAATGCTAGCCATGATTTGGCCGATGTACTAATTTAATCCGTTAATGACACTCGTGGTTTGCTCTGTTAATGACACTCATGGTCTGCTCGTTGTGACTATTTAAACTTTTAATTACTAATGGTTTGCTCGTGGTAACTATTTAAACTGTTAATGACACTCATGTTTTGCGAGATGTTACTCATGGTTTGCTCAATGAAGCTATTTAAACAGTTAATGACACTCATGGTTTGCTCATGGTAACTATTTAAACTGTTAATGACATTCATGGTTTATTCGTTGTAACTATTTAAACTTTTAACGACACTCATGGTTTGCTGGTGGCAACTGTTTAAACTGTTAATGACACCTCATGGTTTACTCGTTGCAACTATTTAAACTGTTAATGACACTCATGGTTTGCTGGTGGTAACTATTTAAACTGTTAATGACACTCATGATTTGCTCGTTGTAACTATTTTTACTGTTAATGACACTCATGGTTTGCTCGTGGTAACTATTTTAGCTTTAATGCTAATCATGATTTGCTCAATCTAGCTATTAAAACTGTTAATGACACTCATGGTTTGTTCGTGGTAACTATTTAAACTGTTAATGACATTCATGGTCTGCTCGTTGTAACTATTTGAACTGTTAATTAGACTAATGGTTTGCTCGTGGTAACTATTTAAACTGTTAATGACACTCATGATTGCGAGATGTACTAGTAATTTATTAAACTGTTAATCCCAGTCATGTATTGGTCGATGTAGTAATTTAGACTGTTACTGACTCTCATGTATTGGTCGATGTAGTAATTTAAACTGTTAATGACTCTCATGATTTGGTCGATGTAGTAATTTAAACTGTTAAAGACTCTCATGTATTGGTCGATGTAATTATTTAAACTGTTAATGACTTTCATGATTTGCACGATGTAACTAATTTTGCTTTTAATAATACTCATGATTTGCTCGATGTAACTAATTAAAATGTGAATAATCCTGATTTAAATGTTGCAAAATGAGTCAAAACGGCATTCGGTTATCGTAGAATTACCTTTTACCACGAAGCTACCTGAAGTTCGCCTGTAGTGAACCTCCTTTGGTTTTAAGTATAGCAATATTGAAATACCTTCATGTTGTCCACTTTGGGGAACAAACGTAATATTTACAAGGAAAAGACTTCTCATTATACATGCTGTTTAATATTTGGAAATTTAATAAGACAATTGCACTATATATATTTTTACGTAGAGATAACATCGCAGTCTTCACTGGGTACGAATTCGGGACTGCCGCTATTTTCTGTAGCTCAGTCGCTAGAGGTTCGAAACCCGGTGTTTCTCAAATGTGTCTCTCTTCATTAATTCATAATATATATTTTGAATTGATGAGGAGAGAATAATTTGCGTGCTCCACATGGATATATATATATATTTGCTGAAAATAAAGAAAATTGTGCTTGCCTCGGCCTGCATTCGAAGTTGAGTGGAATGGCTGCTTGGCCCTGTCAATCATTCCAAGTGGAATCTCCACCCTGCCCGTATTATCTGAATATATCTTACAAACCACTGACCAGAAACGTGAGTTGCATATACAGGTCAAGCGTAAACTTTCCAAGGGTATTAAAGCAGGCCAGTTTTGCAAACAGCTGAACAAAACAACAGCTGCTAAATACAAACCTTCTAGAAGCATTCCAATTTCATTTAAGCCATGTCCAAACGTATCCACTTAAGCTATTAATCATAAGGTATGGACTGAGAATAAACATATTACTGAGCGAGCAAAAATTATGTCAATCATCACAATTAGACTGCTCACCTTTAGGATCAGGATTTCGTTTTCCCAAATGGATCATTCGAAAGTTTACCAACAGTTTTTATTATATCGCAATTTATTTGAAGGTACACATTTACTAGTGCTACTCGTAAACATACACGTCATAATAACATAAATATAAACTTGCCCAGCTGCGCATAATTCTTACTATGCCTGGAAAACCCCGTTTGGTCGACAGGCTGATTTGTTTTCCTGCTCTTCCCGGTAATGTAGTCCACTCTCAGACAACCAATTGGTTTTTGCACTATGCGTAATATCAGTTTGTTTGGAGCCTACCAATGTTGTCTTTCTTTAGCCATGTTTTTTGTGAAACACTCCAAATTTGTATGCTTGTGCTTGTGTCAACTATTATATCTTTTTCATATAGTCCATCCTGTTTTGATTATTGTTATGTGACTTTCGATTCTGGCTCAGTTAATTTGCAACACTGGCTAGCCTCTAGGACTTAAAAAGGTACTCTCCTCTCACAGACTGTCAGTGGGATACATCTAGATATCGGAGGCACACAGAGGTCCAATTATATGGAGTTGAATTAATTTCATGTCCTACTATCTCGCCGACAGTCTGTGGTCTTGTAGCCAACCTGATTTGATGGTTTGATTTCAACACCTATATAGACTACGGTAATAAAAGATATATCAGGATATAGAACTTTATCCAATTAATGCACACTTATTATTGCCATAATCAGTCATGAGTGGAATCCAAAATGAAAGTTTCCACGATATTATTTAAGAATTGGATCCATGTGAAATTGAAAAGATATGGTTTTCTATATATTTTATTTTACAGTTTTACTAAATTTCAATCCGCGTAGATGTATATATATCGGATCAGTTGTAGCCAAATTCACCCAGATAACCGTGATTCGAAGAAGTTTCATTCTTTCAGTGAATTGCATTGTCGATCTACGCCCCGGTTTTAATATTCCAAATGTGAACGTATATCTGACAATTTATCTCTGCACACTGAGGAATTATTTGCTATTTTTAAAATTGATTGTTTGTTTGTTTGTTTGATTGGGGTTTAACGTCTTCTCAAGGGTATTTCACTTATATGACGACGGATTGTCCACTTCACAGTGTTCCTTGCCCTTGTATGGTGATAAACCGGGAGGAAACCTCGTTAAAACCACCCTCGCGATTGTCGGATCCACATCTTATCACTCACTCATATACCTAATGGTTGACAGACGGAATCGATCCTGTGAACGGTAAATCGAAGTAGGCGCTAGAAAGCGCGCTCGCTATAACCACTACGCGACGGCCGCGGGCCTTTAAAATGGAAGAATTGTATGAAATATGTTGATCGTTATAGCTGATTAGTTATGTGGATTACGAACTATTTCAAAATTACAGCTGTTTTTTACGAGCTCCTGCTATAGAATTTATTTTTTGTCAACAAGTCTGCTTTTTGAAAATATAAACGTTTTATTTTAACTGGTACCTGGACGCTCTGATACACAGATTATCGAATTGGCTGTGGCTATATTGACCAACCTCTCTTATGTTTCAATCAATCAATCAATCAATCAATCAATCAATCAATCAATCACCCAATCACCCAATTAATCAATCAGTCAATCCATCAACCAATCGATAGATCACTCACTGATTTAATCAACCGACCAACAACTCACTCACTGGCTTGATCGATCGATAGATCACTTACTTACTGACAACCAATCAACCAATCAATAAATCAATCAATCAATAAACGCTTACTCACTTATTCACGAACTCGCACACACTGACTCACTCACCCACTCACACATTCCCTGACTCACTCACTCACTCAAACATTCCCTGACTCACTTACTCACTCAAACATTCCCTGACTCACTTACTCATTCAAACATTCCCTGACTCACAAACCCACTCAAACATTCCCTGACTCACTCACTCACTCAAACATTCCCCGACTCGCTCACTCAGTCAAACATTCCCTGACTCACTCACTCACTCAAACATTCCCATGCTCACAAACCCACGCATACACCAATGTGCGCCTACTCAGACATTCTATAACCCATAATTATATTCTCTCAATTAAATAACCAATCAATCACTCAATCAAGTATTCAGTTTGAGGGCGTACATCGTTTTATCGTTTATAACTCCAGACATACTTTTGTATTTCTTTACACGATTTTCATCTTTAAGGGAAAATAAAGCAAGCAAAAGAGAGAGTTTTGCTGCTATACAAAGTAGTATGGTATACAAAGCAGTTATGACTTTTAACATATGTTAGTCATACCCCCACTCACAGCTGGCAACTATTTGCTAATCGTACGTCTGATTCTCTGCAGATAGAACGGTTCACAGCAACACCGCTCAAGAGGGTAATGGCTATGAGCTTAATGGTAAAGATTCTTTGCAGACAGGTGTTCGAGTGATTCTGAAATTTAAGAATAGGGAAGAATTTGGAGGTTATTAAGTATGGGGTCACCAGCATGGCAGAGGTTGCTAGTCTCAATGCACGTTAGGTTAACGAAGCTCGTCTAATGACTTGTTTTTAACCGACGCTTTGTTGGGGACTGAAATGACCCCGCCCCAAGATGCAGGTTGTTAAAGGAGACGTGGAATGGACAGTGTGTCATTATGAGTACCAGTGGGCTTTGATTAACATAAAGATATTTCCTTGCTCTGGATGTGTTGCACACATTGTTACAAATACTAGGCCTATGGCAACCTGTTTTATCAGTTCTATCTTTATTCTACATATGTTGAATTCTTTATAAGATATTTAAAATAAATTATTTATAAGACATTTAAAATAAATTATTTTAAGATATTTAAAATAAATTATTTATTTTACATATGTTGAAAAGAATTTCACTTATGTGAAAAAACAATTCAACATATGTGAAGAAGAATTCGACACTGAAAAATATACAACATATGTCACTTATATCAAATAAAAAGACCAGTGGGACTCTTTTGTTCATATGTGAAATAAAAGCATTCAAGCCAACAAATAAAGACTGTGAACATATGCGAGTGTAATCGATATTCAATTTTTGGCAGTCTGCGCTTTGCTTTGTTGTTGTTGAAATTTTATTTTAATATACTATATCTACTTTATTAATGAGGTAGCATCATGACAGAGTATATGCGTATGTGTCATTACTGTGTTCTGTCAATTTTGGACATCATTATGTATACACAAACGTATAACCGAGTACCAGCCGCAAAATGGGGGCGTCCTCAGTTGACAACACATATTTTAACCGAGGCCGTCCTCTGTTGAACGGAAACTAGTGGTAATATGCATATAAATTGTGTTCAAATTGTTTTCAAATATACACACAGTTTGACTGTGTCCTAGGTTGCGATTATGTTTTACACACCACATCCACGATTAGCGAGGCAAACATGGTGGCAGGCAGATTAGTTTAAAATGAATGTTCTACCATTATACCATTTAAGATTGCCTCACAAGCTGTGTATGTGGATGTTTGTCCTAAATTCTAAAGAATGTTGTCGGTATTAATCGAAAAGGATAGTGCCTGGTTTGTACTGAAATCAGATGAAAACTTTAACTGGCTGCTCAACACGAGCATGGCCGTAGCTCTTATCCTTTTTTATCAGCAGCTTGCCTTTACTATAATCTTTTTTTTGTCTTTTTGAAAGGTAATCTGTATTCATACCACAGATAGAAAAGGGCCCGTTTATCATTATTCAGCACATTATAAGTTACAATCTGATTTCTAAACAATTATGCGTATTTGTACGGACAAGCGGGTTGAAATTAAGGAAGTCTTCTTCGAACCGGCTCTCTAGCCCCTTCTCAACATAGTAGAAAACTCTTTGTTTAATAGAAGTTTGACAATAATACTTGAATAAAGTCATAACATTTACAGATTTTCCGTGATACTTGAATAAATTGCGACATTTGAGGATCGAAAAACGTGCGCAACTAGGGAAAAAAATTAACAAAAGTCCTATTGACGCGTGCGTCTTTTCCAGGATAACCAAACAATATCAGAGTTTAATACTCTATACCGTTCAGGTTACAAACAGGTGGAAACTAAAACAAACTTCTAACTGTTCAGCAATAAAAGTTGTAATCTATCAATTATAGCGCTCGAGATATGGTAAACCAGTTGCTGCTGTTGTTGTTTTTTGTTTGAGTGGCGGCTCCATATGGTGAACCAGTTATAGTCTGTGAGTTTATCAAGACAATCTGACTTTGTATTGGGCCAGGCGCCTAACTGACTAGAAAATCAAATATCAAGTCGAATTTAATTTTTACCTACACCACTCAAGCAAGACATTTTATCAGTGTGAAAAAATAAAAACAGAAATTAAATGTACATTTATGAGGTACGTTATCGAGAATGACGTCAAATTAAATTACAATATAAACACAAAATCGGAAATTAGCCGGACCCATTAAAATTGTGACTGTAGTTTTGAATGAGCTTGTTAGAGCCAGTAGTGTAGAATTTCCCAGTAGTGTAGAAATCGACCAGTAGTGTAGAAAAAATCAACCAGTATATGTAGAATTGATCAGTAGTGTAGAAAAACTTTACCAGTAGTGTAGAAAAAATTAACCAGTAGTGTAGAAAAAATTAACCAGTAGTTTAGAAATTTGCTTAACCATGCAGTAGTGTAGAACGATATCAACCAGTAGTGTAGAAAAAAAAACGTCCGACCAGTAGTGAAGAAATTGAAAAATGAATTCGAGTAGTGTAGAATTTGTTTGCTTCACAAAATGCGGCCATAATAAGGTAATATCAATAGGTTTAAGTGTCTCAGGTATAAATTATAGTTGGGGGGAGAAAGATTGAAGAATTTTAACAATGTAAATACATCATCCACAATTTTTATTCGATTTTTAGTTTATATTTTATATTCGATATTCTTTCTTATGATGTTTAAACCACGCATATTCTTATCAAATCCTCGATAACAAAGATAGTTATGTCGGTCTGTCATTACCAGAAATTCCAACTTCTAACAACTTGACTAAACAACTCGGCTAAACGTGACAGTTAAATTTATTTTCTGTGGCCCATATATGGCTTACATTCCTGAATTAAAACTACGATATTGGAAACTTTCTTTCTTAAAAAAAAAGGAAGTCTCAAGTATAAATTATTTTTGGCTAAAGTGTAAAGATTGAAGTGTTTTAACAATTTAAGCACGTCATCCCGAGTCTGTATATATATAACATTTGTATTTTTAATCGATTTTTTGTTTAGATCACTCATATTATTATCAAATATATGAATAAATATGTCTGTCCCAATAACGGAAATCCAAAGCCAAACGAACTGTTACAGTGGTGAAGTTTTGTCAAACTGCTGACGGTGACATTTAACTTTATTATCTGTAGCTCATATTATGGGGCACGTTCAGAAAACCAATCATTAAGTGCTTGAAATATAGGTCAAAGAGAAGTCGTTCCTGTTTAAAGTTGATCCATAACTGAGTAGCATTTGACCCGCTCGTTACAGACGATTGATGAGACAAAACCGTTTCGTTAAAGTTTTCCGGAGACTCTTTGAGTGTTTTCTTAACCCGTAATGTATTTGACAAGGGAATAGCGACATGAATACACAGTGGAGTTGTCAAGTAATATATTGTTCATTTATCAGCTATAGCATCTTTATTAAAGGGATAGTTAACTAAAGAATCGAAGCGGATCATTGAATAGAGCGTGAAATTTGCCATTAAATAATGCTAATTTGTTGTTTTTGCGATTTGTTTTACAATTCTTATTCACTATCGAAAGTTATCTAGTCCATTACAATGTAAAAATACTATGGGAGCAAACATTTTAACAATTAGGGTAGAGGTAAATTTCGCTTGACCTACCAGTTAACCACATTACGGCGCATGTCTTTAGCTACTTAATATATTGCTTAGTGCACATAATTATGACCCATTAACCCCATCTACCATAACAAAACAGTCATACATTTCGCGCCTTTTTTATCAGTAAACTATTTTGCATTTGCTACATTCATTCATTGATTGTAATTTTACGACACATTCAGCGGTATTTCAGGGTCCCTTTGTTTCTTGTGATGAAAACACTAGATATTGTCATGTATTAACATTGCTGATAATGTAAATGTTAATGTGGTTATCCGTTTGTTTCCTAAATGAAAGTTCAAAATAGTTTTAAGGGGCAAGTTCTGTCGGTCTTTCTGGCAAAGAGGCCATCGCAGAGGGGTATGTGAGAGTACATAAACAAAACAAAATGTACCTCCTGGACAAGAGATTGTGTTTCTGTCTGCTTAACGTCACTGATTGATTTGTATTAATTGTCTGTGGTTGTATACGCTTCTACTTCCAACCTACTTCTTTTAGTCAAACACTTGGCCAAGATTTATTCCACGGTTCGGGATGTATTTAGAAAATTGCTCTTTTACAATCCTCAGCGCCGTTAAAAAAAAAAGCAATTGTGTCGAAAGCCACTATTGATTCTTGACAGCCTTCCTGGTCGACCAAGAGCGTGGACCGTTAGCTCAGAACAGTCGAGCGATCAGTTAGTCACCGTTTTATCGTAAACTTCTCTTTGCTTGACTTTCAAGATGTGTGATAAACAACACTTAAAACTATTAACCTTCAGAATAAAAAAAAATTGAAAAAAAAAATTATTTTCTTGATGGGGTTATTTGAAGTGTACCCAGATGTCTACTTTATGAAATCTGTCTGCGGAATCTCCCGAAGGCTTCCTTCTCCGAGGGTTTTATCATTAGCTAAATCTCCCGAATACTTCCTTCTACGAGGGTTTTTTCATTAGCTGAATCTCCCGAATACTTCCTTCTCGGAGGGTTTATCATTAGCCGAATCGCCCGAAGGCTTCCTTCTCCGAGGGTCTTATCATTAGCTAAATCTCCCGCAGGCTTCCATTTCAGAGGGTTTAGCATTAGCGGAATCTCCCGAAGGTTTCCTTCACCGAGGGCTTTATCATTAGCTGAATCTCCCGTAGGCTTCCTTTTCCGAGGGTTTAGCATTAGCGGCTTCCTTCTACGTGGGTTTTATTATTAGCTGAATCTCACGAAGGCTTCCTTCTCCAAGGGTTTTTCCATTAGATGAATCTCCCGAAGGCTTCCTTCTTCGAGGGTTTTATCATTAGCTGAATCTCCCGAAGTCTTCCTTCTCGGAGGGTTTAGCAGTAGCGGAATCTCCCGAAAGTTTCTTTCTCGGAGGGTTTATCATAAGCTGAATCTCCCGAAGGCTTCCTTCTCCGAGGGTTTTATCATCAGCTTAATCTCCCGAAGGCTTCCTTCTCCGTTGGTTTTATCATTAGCTAAATCTACGAAGGCTTCCTTCTCCGAAAGTTTTATCATTAGCTGAATCTCCCGAAGGCCTCCAGGTCCGATGGTTTTATCTTTAGCTGAATCTCCCGAAGGCTTCCTTCACCGTGGGTTTTATTATTAGCTGAATCTCCCGAAGGCTTCCTTCTCCGAGGGATTTATCATAAGCTGGATCTCCCGAAGGCTTCCTTCTCCGAGGGGTTTATCATCAGCTGAATCTCCCGATGGCTTCCTTCTCCGAGGATTTTATCATTAGCTGAATCTCCCGAAGGCTTCCTTCTCCGTGGGTTTTATCATTAGCTAAATCTCCCGAAGGCTTCCTTCTTCTAGGGTTTATCATTAGCCGAATCTCCCGAAGGCTTCCTCCTCGAGGGTTTATCATTAGCCGAATCTCCCGAAAGCTTCCTTCTCCGAGGGTTTTATCATTAGCTGAATCTTCCGAAGACTTCCTTCTCCAAGGGTTTATCATTAGCTGAATCTCCCGAAGGCCTCATGTCCGAGGGTTTTATCATTAGCGGAATCTCTCGAAGGCTTCCTTCTCCGAGGGTTTATCATTAGCCGAATCTCCCGAAGGCTTCCTCCTCGAGGGTTTATCATTAGCTGAATCTCCCGAAGGCTTCCTCCTCGAGGGTTTTATCATTAGCGGAATCTCCCGAAGGCTTCCTTCACCGTGAGTTTTATCATAAGCTGAATCTCCCGAAGGCTTCCTTCTGCAAGGGTTTTATCATAAGCTGGATCTCCCGAAGGCTTCCTTCTCCGAGGGTTTTTTCATTAGCTGAATCTCCCGAAGGCTTCCTTCTCCGAGAGTTTTATCATTAGCTGAATCTCCCGAAGGCGACCTTCTCTGAGGGTTTTATCATAAGCTGAATCTCCCGAAGGCTTCCTTCTCCGTGGGTTTTATCATTAGCGGAATCTCTCGTAGGCTTCCTTCTCCGAGGGTTTGATCATCAGCTGAATCTCCCGACGCTTCCTTCTCCGTGGGTTTTATTATAAGCTGAATCTCTCGAAGGCTTCCTTCTTCGAGGGTTTGATCATTAGCTTAATCTCCCGAAGGCTTCCTTCTCCGTGGGTTTTATCATCAGCTGAACTTCCAGAAGGTATCCTTCACAGTGGGTTTTATATTTAGCCAGTCAGGAGAGTTTCCGTGACTCGTACGTTTAACAATCACCTACTTTATATGTCTCATACGAGTCTCTAAAAGCTCTAGCTTTTTAAAAGTCATTTTATATTGACCTTGATTAACTTAAATTCAAATCCAATTGAACCCTTGCGTTGCAAAAGTCACAAAATATGTATAAATGTATTGGAAGTAATTTGATACTTTTTTAATATAAATTCTTTCAAATTAAAAGAAATTTTAACTTTATCAAATACAATCTGCTAAAACTAGACAGTACATTTATTTAAAGAAGATGTCCGTTCCTTAGGCAGGAACTAACCTTTGAAAAGACATAAATAATTGAGCATGCTATCATGAGAATGGATTTAACAAAAGCCCATGTGAGAATCTAGTGAAGAAATTGACCAAATAAAGAATTTTAAAAAAATATTTTTTTATTATGAACCCCCCCAAAATCTGGCAATGGAAAAACTTGACGTATTTAGCAAGTAAAATACTCTTGCCAATACCATTAAGGGCAAGCAAATAAAGTCAAGTAGAGCGGAGTGTCAATCAGTTGAAGAAAAGAAACGCCGTTGCGACGCAAAGAATCGACGAATGATACTTAAAACATATTATTAAAACTTACGTTTTTGTAATCAAGATCGAACGGTGCATGATTACCATCTAATAGCCGACCAGGATTAATCTTACGAGTCGTTTCCAGTCCGTAAAGTTCAACGTTCGTTCCATACGATTATTTATCCGAAAATAAGTACGTGTCAGTGTAATACAGCCATGGTGTATTTATTTCAAATGTCCACACGTGCAATACGGCTTCCCCACGCTTTGATTGGTCACTTTGGGGCCATTGATACAATTCAACCAATGAAAAGCTACAACCTACACGGACTATATTATTTTACAACCTAGAAATGGCGTCTGCACTGTTCGAAACAACCATGGCTGACTTGCAGTTTGACAAACGCATCAGATATCTGTTTCACTCATGAACCTTTGGCAAATAATTTATGACAGGAGATTTAACATTTCTCTCTTTTTCCATCTGTCTATCGACCCATTCAAACTTTCGGGCTGAAAGAGTGCCACGCTCGTCACTACCACTGAGCTATGTAACGTATTAATATAGGTCAGTGGTCACGACACAATTCGATGTGTTTGGAAGGGTTCAACTGACTTAATGATTTTCAATGGGTCAGTAATCAATGATGTGATGGTAGTAATGCGCACTTAGCGAACATTCTGATTAAACTTGCTTTAAAAGGTATAAATGCGATAAATAGAATCTCAAATTCGGGACTCGGATACCTAATTTATGAAGCGAGACTAGTCATTTTCATTTATTCCGGCTCTCGGTTCATAAATGTGTATCTCCGGTTCCCTCATTAGAGATTCTCTATTTATTTTGTTGTACAAAGAGAAATGCGAACTTATTTAGATCCTTAGTCAGACTTTAACTTTTGAATTGGTTTATCCGTGTGAAAGACGAAGCTGTTGTAACAATGTGTTTGATGAAATTTGATATGTCGGATGAGCAGACGCCGTGGACATACCAGACGTCAACAGTTAACCTATTTTAACTGAACCGAATTCTATTGGGTCGAGTTCAACCGAATAACCTGGAAAGGCTGGTGTGTTGTCCAGTTTGTATAGATATACCCCGCCATTCTTGCAGTCTGTGTGTATGCTTTATGTAAGTCAACATACAGTCAATTCGCACACAACTTTGAGAAATGATTGAAAAATGTCGACAATAATCGCAATAGCTTTCGTAGAACAAAATCTGTTAAATTACTTAACAAGGGATTTATTTCGTCTCTAGATTGTTGTGCGGTAATTTGCTCACTACCTAACTCAATATTATTGTTGTGCAGTAATTTACACACTACCTTTAAATACTCTGTAACCTTTGTATCATTGCTAATCGGTCAGTTTTTGTTTCGGACAAGCGTTTCTGAGCTGTTTGCTGTCGATGAATATTGTGAAATCCAGGATTTATAATTTGACTATAAAATAAGGAATCCTCTCCTATCATATCGCTATCCCGGCGACACATACATTTTCCAACATGATAAATCACTTCGCATTTTATTATCGTCGGTGCTAATAATGTAACACGTACCGTTTGGTTACTGGTGTCAAAGTCACATAAATAACATATTGAAAGAGGAGAAAACAAATTTCGCAAGAATTTCTTATGTAAAACTCTGTTAGCCAAGAACATCGATGTCTTTCCTTGAGTACACTCTGAAAATGATTCAGAGACTAGCACTGGAATCCACATGTTTTACCCGGATTAATCAGCGTGTACAGGGACAAGTTAATTTCAGGAATGGACCTTAACGAATTGAGGGTTGTTCTTCAGGTTACTAAAGAAATATAACTGCTGTCTGTTTCTCTCAGGTAAAGCAGTGAAGACAAACGACTGAAATAAATTCGGTCCAAATGTGAACCATTGAATGTCGAGAATCACCGCAGAAGATGTTTGGGTGGCACCACGTGACTTCTTCCCGCCTTTGTCAATCCTCAATAAGTCAAGGTTGATCAGTCCAGTAGCCAGTGGCAGGGACTATAATTCAGACAATCGTGGAAACAATTCATGGATTTATCAGGGATATTAAAACTTCAGGACATTTCACCGCGTACGCTATCCTGGAAATTCAGGACAGTTAAATGAAACTCAGCGTATCATGTGGCAATCTATAAATTTCTGAATTATTCAAGAAAATGATCCCGCAGTTGTTTTATAGTATACACAGGGTTTGAATACTTAGTATACAAGTAGTGCAACTCCGAAGGATGAAAGACTCATTTTGGCTGAATATTTCGGCTTTATTTTGCCATCGTCACCAGTGAACATAGTAGTGACCTGTACAAGAATATATATGAATTATAAAAGAAGCCAGACAATTAATCAAACAAACATACATACATTGCACAATTATAAAATTAAAACAAATGGTCATACTGTTGTTACTATCTAAGACACTTGGGTATTAATCACAAACAATTTGAAGGTTCTTAGACAAACATTATAGGGAGTTATCTAAACAAGACCAGGTCTTTACTGGCTTTAAGTCCATGGTTTAATCTGGGCTTTAATCTGCGTATGCAGAGAGCTTCTTTGAACAAAAGAACTGACCAGTGTCTTGCTGTGTCAATAACACTGGTATTGGCTAGGATTACATCAGACAGATCAATGGGGAGTTTATCATTTAAAATATCAGGCAGATTTAGCAGGTCATGAATGTGTTGAAAATCATTACAGGTCCTAACATGGTTGTATATTTCAGAATTAGAGTTCGGTTTAGAATGTTCTTTAGTGCGTGTTATTAAATTTCTGTCAGTTTTTCCAATATAATCTGAGTTACAACCTGGGCATGAAAATTTGTAAACAACAGAACTTCTGTGTTCTTTAGGTGTCTGATCCTTGGTATTTGTGAAAAATCCAACTTTTGTGGTCTGCCAATTTGTTTTGAATATTGCTGGTTTAATAATTAATCTTTTAAGTTTCTTACATGTTCTATCAACTAGAATTTCTCCATGTTTGCCAAGATATGGTAAAGTCAACCATATTACTGGGATGTCCGAAAGGTCCTTAGGTTTATTATGGGGGCCGAATATAGGAGTGAATCTTTTGATTATTTTGTTACAATTTGGATAGCCGTTCCAGGAAAGAAATTGTCGTATTTTGTTTATCTCAGAATTTAGGGTCGTAGAGTCGGAACATATTTTGTGGGCACGTGAAACTAAGGATCTAACCCAAGCTACTTTTCTATACCATGGTTCAAAGCTATCAATGTGGGTGAACTGACCAGTGTGTGTTGTCTTTCTGTAAACAGTTGTTGTGTTATTATTTAGGTCTATTAGAATATCCAGAAAATGAACAGTGTGATTAAATTCTTCCCTAGTAAATTTGAGCTGTGGGTGAAAGGAATTCAATTTTTGTTGGATCATTATAAAGTGTTCAGGTTTCGCTAGTACTAATGTGTCATCCATAAACCGCACATAAACCTCAATTATTCCGTCTGCAAGTTCATGGGAAGTTCAGGGGAAAATTATTCCGTCTGCAAGAAGTTTATCAATAATTACTTTCTCTAACTCAGTCATTATAATATTTGCCCAAACTGGGCCTAGGGCACAATAGGGCGAGGGCCCAGAGGCCGCCTAAGCCCCGGAAGCTCCCGAGTTCTACACACCCGCATGTCCGTTCAGAGCCATTTTCGCCAAATATAATTAATGTGCATGCTTAACTTGGAGTGTTAAAATCAGTTTTTAATATTTTTTCTTGGCTCATTGTATATCTTTTAAAAGCCTCAATTTTTAAGCTCGCTGTAAGTGGCGATATTGTTTGCCTGAGAAGCTTTCCACCAGATAAGTTATTTGTAGTCGTTGCTTTAACGTTGCTTACTCACAGGCGCTCACAGACAAGGGTACAGGGGTACTCTAGGCCCTGGAAGCTCTCGGGTTATCTACAGCCGCATGCGGTATTCCTTTTCTTTATACATCAAACAAATATATCTCCCCAATACAAGTTTCTCAACAGATCTTAATTATACGGGTTATTTAGATTCGTGTTTCTCTTGTGTGCTATAATGGGTCTAATATGCTAAACTATGACATTTGATGTCAGTCTTCATCTCATTTTTTGCTTACTGAATGTGAGTTTTATCTTGCTATCTTGCTGACCACAGACGCTGTGAATAATCGTGGCTGGGTGTGGGAGAATTTTATTCTAAACGGTTTTCAGAACCAAGTCTATACATCTTTCTTCCCAGGCGTGAAGTTTATCTCCATGAACAATTAACTAACTAAAAACTAGCTCTGGAAGAGTGACACTAATAATTTTTTCATAATTAATGTATATGAATGTACGTTTATTTTCATTGCACGGGTGTAGGGTGAAAACTGGGGCGGTGGACTTCTTATTTTATTCTGAACGGTTTTCAGAACCAAGTCTATACAACTTTCTTCCCAGACGTGAAGCAGCAGGGGGGGGGGGGGGGGTCAGCATACTTCCTCTACGAGGCCACGGAGGCTCCCAGCGG
>JAVFBX010259014.1:0-19010 GCA_034783855.1 Mopalia kennerleyi | reverse complement strand
ATAAGTACGCATTAAATAATTTTCGTTTTGGGGGCATTATTTTAATTTATGAACAAACTTTGATACCACTTAAAATCATAGCGATCTGAATTTATTGATAAAAGATAATTTTGGGAACTAGTGCCTCTTTAATAACTCGATTAATCAGTATAATTAGAAAGGTATATTTTATTTCCTGTGTTTTACAGGTGTTGATTTTGAGTCTGGTATAGTTTTATATAACCTGGTTATTGAAGTGTCTGATGGTTCGGAAGCTGAGACAGTCTGGCTAACTGTAAATGTCCTTCCAGTGAATGAAGCTAACCCGGTGTTTTCCCAAGGGGAGGTAACTGTCTCTTGGTCTGAGGACACTGCCATTGGTGAAGTTCTAGCAACAGTCACTGCCACAGATTTGGATTCAGGATTACATGGAGAACTAACTTACACAATTTCATCAGGTATGCCTTATTTTAGTGCTCTGGGAATAACTTAAAATTTTGTTAATTAAAGATACCATTAATTGGACTCCTCGATTTCATTTTTTCTCTACAAATAATTGCACGTAAATTAGTTTAACACAACAAACTGGTTTTATAAAATTCCAGCCATGCTTTTCATCATCGAACTGAGAAAAAAATTAAATTCGATACTTTTATTTTATGAAATAAACAAATAAAAAAAATTCCGTTATTTTATTGATGTTGTTTTCCTAGTTTTTTTCTTTTATTTAAGCTTCCCCAAGTGTGACTGATGTAATGGGCTTGGATTCTTCAGTGGGAGATTTAGTCCTGCTGCAGTCGTTAGACTATGATGTGATGGTGGTACCCAAATGTTATTCACTGATTATAACAGTTCAAGATGGAGCAGGTTTACAGGTACTTCTGGATTTTTTGTCACAATCTTGAAAGTCAATCGTGAAAATATTTTTTATTAAAATAAGAGTATTTCTCATGTAAATCGGTTTCCTTTTTATGTAAATAATAGCAAAAGGACATTGTTTGTCAAAATAAAGGTCAAATAAAATATATGTCCTTGCAAAATGGAAAATAAGTCTGTTGATGCAGTAGAGGCAAAACCGAGACCAAAAGTATTAGAGATGATTTTCTGGATTGTACTATTTTCTGAATTTACTTATGCTCTAGGCATCCTCAACAGTGTCCTTGTTTGTGACCAATGTGAATGACAATCCTCCTGTGTGCAGTCCTTCTTTCATCATGGTAACCAGACCAGAAAACACAGGTTTGTGCTCACATTTTTCAAACCAAAAAAATTGATATTTGTTAACATGTTAGTATGTATATGTGTTTATATATTCAGCTTATTTAATATAAGGTATTGGATAAGCGGAAAAGAATAGGTTAAAATTTTCATTATGATATTAAAAATCATTGGGGAAAGTACATGTACTAGCTGTCTGAAAACAATCTCCATTATTGTGAAAGTCAATGAACAATATCTTTGAACTTGATCTCACACCATCTGTCTGCAAAAGTGGTGATATTTTATTGTAGCTGGTGTGCTATTGACAAAAAACATTCACTTCACAGCCTGCCAGTTTAAGGTGGGAAGTTCTCTCATTTCTGTGAAATTTTCATTTCTTGAAAGGTTTTTTTTATTTTATTGTAAATCATTCAAATAACTGTAAATAAAAAGAACTATGAAATTAAACAACTGTAGCCATCTTGGCATTACAAACAAACCATATCCCCCTTAAATGATCAAATGATTTGAATTTTCCAATGGGCAGTGGCAAAGAAGAACTTCCATGAATATGAATAAAAAATAGTGTTTATATTTTACCCCTATTCTTGTCACAGATATTGTCACACTATTAAATGTACTAACAGATAATAAATCTAACGAATATGTAACGTTTTGTCACATTATTTATTAATTTATAAAATGAGTTGGTGCCGATCACTTTGACATAATTCTTTTTTTTTAAAACCTCAATCATTCTCTGCATGTTCATGGCAATTTTAAAAAAAAGTTCTGTTCTCTATGTTATATGGATGTCAGACATGTGTTGGACAGTTTGTTTAACTGAATGATAAATATCGAAGGAGTTTGCTGTAAAGGATTAGTCTACAAGTAAAGAGAAATCAACTGGTCCTAGAACAAGTGTCATTCAAGTGAAATGCATTTATCAGATCCTAATGTCTTTTGATTATGTATTGATGAACTATACTGCTGACACTCACGTCTATTTACAGATGGTGATGTCTATCCTATGACAGTTCTTAGTTCTGTTGGCTGTACTGACTCAGATGGGGATACTCTCTCGCACACCATGTCACCAAACCCTTATGGAGCACTCTTCACAGTAGAGGAACCTACTGGAGAAATTAAAATCACAGGTTTGTTGAAAAGGCATTAGTTTCTGTTTTTAAGGCTGCTGTAATAGCGTGTAACCAAATCTGTTTTTAGAGGAACAGAGGAAAAAAAATTGTGCTGTCTTCGATGATCAGAATTGGAACTTGGGGTCTCTGGTTAACAGGTCCTTAAATGTAATTACAAATGCAAGTCTGATAGCTTAAATGTAACTCTAATAGATAGCATTTTACGCGTAGTACATTCTAATTATTAAAATATGGATCTTTAATTTGTATTTTATACTTCTTTAATAATCATTCTCTTTCTTTTCTTGTAGCTGCCTTAAATTTTGAAACATTGAGTGATTATTCATTGCTGATTAGTGTTTCTGATGGTGGTGTTCCAGTTGCTCAATCTAGCTCGGTTCAGGTGTTTGTCTATATCAGCGATGTGAATGACGGTCCACCAGTATTTTCTGGTGTGTTTTCTGTGGTTCTGTCTGAAGCAGCTGTGGTGGGATCATTTGTTAAGGCTGTTACTGCTGTTGATCCAGATAGCTCTGACACACCTGAAGGACGGCTATTGTATTCCCTGTTATCAGGTGACATTGATAACCAATTTGCTTTGGACAAAGACACTGGAACTCTCACAGTTTACAAGGAACTAGATATAGAAACAACACAATTTTACCAATTTCAGATAGAGGCTGAGGAGGAATCTGGGACTTACAGCACAACGTCATCATTGAATATAACTATATCTGATGTCAATGATCATGCTCCGGAGTGTGGCAAACTAACATACAGTGTATTTGTGAGTGAAGCGTCAGTGTCTGGCTACATTATCCTCTCATTAAGCTGTACCGATTCTGACTACAGTGCCTTATTCAGTACTATCACCTATAGCATATCTGTTGGGGATGTCACCAAGTTTGAGATGATTGGTTCTAATCTTTGTTTGCGAGCCGGACTGGACTATGAGCAGGGTACAGAAGTCTTTAACCTTGTCATTTCTGTTGGAGATGGTCTGAACGTTCAGGATATAGAAGTCACAGTAACTCTGCTTCCTGCCAATGAATTCTCACCTGTATTTTACGACGGTGGTAAGATATGTACCATTAACCAATCAATATAGTTCAATTTTGGTCTTTTATAACCACATTATTATAAAGTTTTAAAATCTTAAATAGACCATTTCATCTATTGCCAGAGTAATATAAGTGGATAAAACCTAAAGATTGTGACAATTGCAGCCATAAATCACACTTTAAGACACGCAAATAAACCTATAGATTGTGACAATTGCAGCCATAAATCACACTTTAAGACACGCAAATAAACCTATAGATTGTGATAATTGCAGCCGTAAATCACACTTTAAGACACTCAAATAAAGAAATTGGTCTACAGTGATAAAAGGAGAACCCTGTGCCCTGATGGCGGCAGAGCTTAAAGCAACACAATCTTTTATTTTGTGTCATCCATCTCAGTAAAAATGGACAACTTGTCTTCATTTACCGTAATGACCCATTCTTTTCAAACATGTCTTTGGGAAAAAGAATGATACTGTCTGAATACTCCCCTTCAGTGCGCAGACAAGTCACTCACAGCTCCACAGATGTTAAATCAACATTTAAACTGGTTTCATTGTTATTGGTTATAACTAAAACAGCAATAAACAATTCTGAACAACAAAATTGTAAAATTTTAAGAATTTACGTACCATTTTTCTGTGTATGTCATGGTTCTTGTTATTGTTATCCTGTCAGTCACCCTGCATAGTGTTCCCTAAAAAAGTTGTCTCAACGCCTTTAACACACACAAAAATCCATTAAACACCTGGTTAGAAATTAAAGCTAAGGTAAGATAAAGTAAGACATCCTCTTTCAGCAAAAATGTTGTCTATTATCTTTGTTTCTGACTTATCTGTAGTTAGAGTCAATAACATCTATTGAATTTATTCTCCAGGAAACATGACTGAACATGTTCTTTGCCTGTTTGACAAATATTGGTTGTATTTTCTTTTTCTTTGCAGGGTTTTCTTTATTAGAAGACACAGTTCCAGGTACAGTTGTCCATCAGGTTACAGCTATTGATAGTGATGATGGAGAAGATGGTGTTGTATTTTATATTTTGGAATATCACCCAAAGTTTGGTCTGGATGACCAGACAGGGAACATCACATTAGCCGACCATTTAGATTGGGAAACCGCGACTAACTACAGCCTATTGATCACTGCTTATGATCTTGGAAGTCCAGTTCGTAACACAACAGCCACGATTACAGTTACAGTTATAGATGTACACGACAGTCCCCCTATATTCTCACCTGCCATGTACTCATTAGTTGTGCCAGAGAATACAGCCCTTGGAACCACTCTTACATCTTTAACATGCTCCGATTCAGATGAGGGCTCTGATATTACGTACAGCATTATCAGTGGGGATCCCAACAATGTGTTCAGAGTTGAAAAGTATGTACCCACCAGCGAGTGTAAGCTCATAGTCAATAATAACACCCTCATTGACTATGATTTATCTGTATTTTTTCAGTTAGTTGTTCGAGGGAGTGATGGTTTTGGACTGTACAGTGATGCTGAAGTTGCTATACAATTGGCAAGTGTTAATGATTTCAGCCCTGTGTTTCAACCAGCCTCCAGCTCTGAAGAATATGTTTTTGAAAACATCACTTTGGGGTCAATAATTGTGACTGTTTTAGCTACTGACATGGATGAAGGATCTGATGGGAATATTTCTTATTTCATGGAATTTTCTGAAAAGTTTTCTCTTGATCCTTCATTTGGCATTGTAACAGTGAGTGGGTATTTGGATAGAGAGACAGAAGCATTGTATATACTGGATATACTAGCAATAGATGGTGGCTCTGTGCCGTCCAGTAAAACAGCAACATATTCTTTAACTATCCATGTGGAGGATGTAAATGACATTGTTCCCAGCTGCAGTAAGGGAGTGTATTACATCATTACATCTGAGTCCACAGCTTCATTAACACTACTGACACAGCTGGTATGTAGTGATGCAGATACGGACAGTCCAAATAATCAACTTGTGTATCAACTCACAAATACTTCATCAACTTTTGATTTAGATTCAGTGACTGGTCGGTTATATTTGGCATCAGGATCTAGTTTTGATAGAGAGGTTACCCCCAACTATACCCTGTCTGCTTTGGCCTCTGATATGGGTGATTTGCAATTGTCAACCATTGTGACCCTGTTTATTCAAATTACAGGTGAGTGTGAGTGCTATCATAACTTACCTGTACTTATATCAGAAGTTCAGAACATCACAAAAGATATACCGATACAGTTCTGATTCAGTGGTGCAAGTGGATTGGAAAACGTAATTTCTCTGGTCAAACATAATTTGTTAAAACATAATTTGCAGGAAAAAAGTCACTTGCCATTCAGAGCGAGTGAAACCTAAGATTGGCAATGCGTAAAGTGTGTGTCAAGTGTTAGGTTTCACCCTTACAATTTTTGCCATGTACCATGATGTATACTGAGTCACAGTTAAGATGAAGTGTGCTTATGATACTCCTTTCTTGTCCTTACTTGTTTGTGTGTTGATTCATAAAGAAATAAGTATAATTCATTAATTAAGTAGGTTTTCTTATAAAGTTTGTTCACATTTTATATTATTTTGACATCTGCAGATATAGGTTTTGTTTTATTTTTGGCATTTATTTACATAAGTAGTGCAGCAATATGACACTTTACATTTCAAAACTATTTTAATGCTGACATCAGAATAAAATCTGCCTGTATAATACAAGTATGTGAACATCATCCACATGCAGACCTGTATATGTTAGAACATTAGATGATTTATTTATTTTGTTATTAATCAACATTGCTGTATCAGTGTGGATGTTTTTAGCAATATATATTATAGTGTCGGGTAATATTAAACATGTTGTCAACTAGTCATCTGTCAGACATTCTGTCTACATGTTAACAGCAGCTAATATAACATGCTTCTGACATGTTGTTGACATCAGCTTATATCACAAATTGGCATCTGCATATTAAATGCTGACATTTGCTAGTGTAAAATGTTGACTGATATCACTGATGGTCATCTGATAATGATCTTACATGTTGACATCTTTATTGTAGATGAGAATGACAATGCTCCATTGTTCTGTTGCTCACCATATACAGTATCTGTCTCTGAGGACACCCCAGATGGAATATCTATCATCCAGTTAACAGCTACAGATGCAGATAGTCCACCTTGTGGTAAGCTATACCTCCAGTCTATTAAATCAATATGGATCATTACAACTTTGTCAAAGATTATGAACTGTGACCTTGTTATTCATTGTTCTGCAGTTATACAGGCGTAAACGTACCAATGTGATATCAAATGTGAAAGCACTTACTCTCCAAAGCAAGTTTCCCTCATATAGTGAGGGTTGATGGGACAGTCTGACATTTATCCATTCTAGACTTAAAATCATCAATTTACACTCTATAGACCATTTTACACTTTTTATTTGTCACTTTAGTTATTATTTTTCATCATCATGTATTGCTTGTTAGTTCAGTCTTAAAAATAGATATTTCCAATAATAGCCAAATTTATCTAACTCACTCTTGTAACAGGGATAGAATAAATTCTTTAGAATTTTATTCCCACCGCCATATACATTTACTTTGTCAACTTTTGTACATAGTAAATTAGTATGGTGTATAAGGTGAAAAAACATGAAATGTGTGGTTTTTGTCAGACATTTCACAACTTTGTCCACTAATCCAGCCCTTTTAAATGTATGCGTGATTATATGTGTTAATCCACATGTTAATATTTTCTTATATAACATTTACCTGTATTTTCTGTTATTGTTTTAACAGGTACAATTATATACAGTATATATTCTGGTAATCCTGATGATAAATTTGTTATTGGACAGTCCACTGGAACTGTGCAGACTTCAGGATCATTGAAAGCAGGAATGGAAACTCTGTATAATCTCACCATAATAGCGTCAGATTTAGGCTCCCCTCCCCAGCAATCAAGTGCTAGTTTACTTATAGACACTGTTGTAAATCACAACCCATCGTGTCCATCAATGTTTTATTACATAGCTGTTCTAGAAAATGTAACAATACCTCTCATTCTACAAAACGTCTCTTGTTCAGATATCGATGATGTTTTGTCCTATTCATTAGTTCCTGCATCACTCCCCTTTTCTGTGAGTAGTACCTCTGGTATTTTATCAGTCTCCTCTTCATTGAATGCGGAGACACAATCCTCTTATACTTTCACTGTCGTTGTCACTGCTGGAATTGTTATAAGGAACATAACAGTCACAATTGATATAGCAGATGTGAATGAGGCAGCACCAGTATTTGATCCTGGAGATAGTTACACTGTAACAATAACTGAGGACAGATCAATTGGAACTCTCCTGTCCGTGCTTAATAGTACAGATGCTGATTTGACTAGTGACAGATCTTATTATATTACAGGGGGTGATCCTGATAAGTCTTTTCGCATTAATTCCCTCTCTGGAACAATCAGGATAAATGGTACATTAAATTATGAGTCCGTGTCATCATATATATTAGAAGTAACGGTGTTTGATAGTAAACTGGCTGATGCGTTATCGGCAACATCATCCTTTACTGTGTCACTTATGGATGTTAATGACAACCCTCCTATCTGTAGCCCTGATGTTTTTAAGCTGAACATAAGCGAGACACACACAGGTTCAGTTATGACATTATCTTGTTCAGATCTGGACCCTGACTATTCCACACTTTATTATTCAATACTTTCTGGGAATGTTAATTGGGATTGGATACTAGATAGTATTACAGGAGAACTATCTGTTAACTCAAGCCTTGACTTTGAAACCATGTCGTCTTATAGTATTCTGATAGATGTGACAGATGGAACTTTTAATTCTGATGTAAATGTTTTTATTAATATAGAAAATGACAACGAATATATTCCAAGTTTTAACTCCCTTGCTTATGTAGTGAATATCAGTGAAGATTTGGCTGTAGGAACAAGCATTGTTATAGTTCAGGCTACAGACAATGATGTAGGGGATACAAGTGGGCTTATCTATTCAATTGCAGATGGAAATTCGGAAAATAGGTTCATTCTAAATCCAAGAACTGGACTGCTGGAACTGATTTCAACTATGGACAGAGAAACCATAGCATATTATAACTTTACAGTAGAGGTTTGTGACAGACCAGGAGGATCACCACAACAAATGTGTAGTCAGAGTGGAATATCTATTTCTGTTTTGGATGTCAATGACAATTATCCTATATTTAGTTTTGATCATTATTTTGTTTCCATGCCAGAAAGCACCAGCGCTGGTAGTAGCGTACTGAGTGTGACTGTGACTGATGCAGATGATGGAGTCAATTCTGAGCTAACATTAGACATTGTAGCTGGAAATGATGATAATATATTTACCCTCACAGGTACTGAAATATATCTTGGACCTGCTGATCAGCTTGATTATGAAACAAAAATGTCTCATTCACTGTTAATTAGAGCTGTTGATGGAGGCTCCAGTGTCAAATCCTCATCAGCTGTAGTCACTGTGGAAGTGCTAGCTGTTAATGAATTTACTCCAACATTTGCTTCCAATGCGTCCGTGACAATTCCTGAGAGTACAGCTATTGGTACAATAGTTTACACTGCTTCAGCATCTGATGATGACACTGGGATGGATGGTTTAGTTGTCTTATCCATAATCTCTGGCAATCAACCTGGAACTCCCTTTTGTATTGACACATTATCTGGACAAATTCAGGTAAGTCAAACTTCCATTGAAAACCATAAGGAACTGGTTTTTGGACTGAATGTTTCATATATTATTATAGATGTAACTATATGTATGTAGCTATGTTTTTTTAAATTATATTTAAAAGATTATTTATTTTCCATCCATCAAAAAAACACACAGAGTATTAGTTGTAGGTGTACGGTGTACCAATCTTTGCACTATCACAGTAGTGAATAAGACTACCAAAGTTATCGATTACTTTCCCAAAAGATAGTTCTTACTATCAGTCATTTCAATAGTCTGTCATTTAAGAAAGCTGTATCAAAAAATGCCATAAAATTATGAAAGTGCACAATGTGTCTGCATTACTGTACTTTGTCATCACCATCAAACTTTGGACTATCATGAAACTATCACAATAGTTCATAATGGTTTTTAAAATCTGTATGATAAATTGATCAATTAAAAAAAAGTTATCTGAAGATGTTGAAAATGCTCTTTAGCAATAAAGTTTGTCATTTACAGGTATGGTCTGAGCTGGATTTTGATGTAGAACCATCTAGTTATGTGCTTGTGATTGAATCCAGAGATAAGGGGGGAGATATAATAGGTTTATCGTCATCAATGACACTGACTATACAGCTAACAGATATCAATGACATAACACCAGCCTTCTCACAGGACCAGTACGTCTTCACCATCAATGAAAATATAGCTTCTGGTAGCATCATAGGACAAGTAATAGCCAATGACTCTGATAGTGCGTTAAATGGCCAGGTAGAGTACAGTCTTATTTCAGAAGGAGATATTTTTGCTATCAATAGCAGTACAGGGGAAATTGCAACCAAACAGAACACTATCTTTGACTTTGAAGTAAAACACCACCACATCATTGTTGTCAAGGCAAGAGATTTGGGCACTCCTAGTCTCTCTGAAGAGTGTCTTGTGTATTTGACTGTTTTAGATGTTAATGATAAAGCACCAGTGTTTATACCATCCAATTATACAGTGTATGTATTTGAGGACACTACAGTTTCATCCTCCATAACACAGTTGACAGCAGCCGACTATGACACCGCTAGTGGTGGGGGCTATTTCACATATCTCATCTCCCCAACAACCCATTTCACAGCTGACAGTGTCACGGGAATTGTAACGCTCTCTTCACCACTAGATTATGAAGTTCAATCCATGTGAGTATTTTGTAACAGGTGTAAGTTTCTTTCTCTGAGAACAATATCCTTGTGTTTGTTTGCACTGCAATTGATTGCGGGGTGTCCTAGTCAATCCCTCTGTTCTATTTCAAGAAAAGTTGGCCATATGTAACTCAAACTTGTTTTATTTGATAGTCATTACATTGGTATTGTACACTATCATAGTCCCTTTCCCCTGCTTTGGCTAAAAGTTCATATTGCATACTTTATCTCTTTAATGATTTAGCTTTAATATAAAGATTAGTTCAAACTAGTTTGCAGTTAAAGCATATACATTTGCACTGTGAACAGGGGCCTGGTCAGAAATAAAAATGATGGTGTCCAAAGCGGTCATTGTGCTTATCTTTTTAAGTCACTACATGTAAGTGTCCAATGTTCACAGTTTCCCTATCTTCTGCATGTTAAAATGTCTTAAAACAGGGTGTCCAAATGAGACAATCCAGGGTGTCCCAAGGACAGGTTTGTTTTGTTTGTTAGCTTGAACAGATTCCTGAAAGATTGGTCACTCTATAAGCTTATATCCATTGTAAACCCTTCCCAGAAGCATAAGCTTATATCAATTGTGAACCCTTTGTCAGCGGTGCGACCATGCAGGGTTATCATTTTGTTTTCGTTTTTTTGTTTAATTCTTATCATCAGTAAGTCCAGTCAACATATAAATATCAACAGTAAATTCTGAAACCCATTTCTTTATGACCAAATATTCATTGAATGGTTTTTTGCTTAATTCCATGGATGTGGAAAATAATATAACTTACAAAATAAAGCATAAAGTTTGTATTAATGACCTTGACTTGTGTATTATTTCAGGCATGTATTGATTGTTGAGGCAGTGGACCAGGGGGTTTCTCAGCTGACAGGAACTGGCACAGTGACTGTCATGGTCAGAGATGTAAATGATAACACGCCTGTCATTACTGGAGTGTATGATACAAGTATACCAGAAAACACACCTGTTCTAACTTCAGTACTTACTATCATTGCTACAGATGCTGACATTGGAGAAAATGCTGATCTCCGTTTTAATATTTCTTCTGATTTTGCATATAATGAGTTTAGAATTGATGAACTCTCAGGTTTATTACTGGTTGTTAATACACTGGACAGGGAGCGACAGTCTGTGTATTTTCCTGTAGTTATAGTTCAGGACAATGGTCAACCTCCCAAAAGCTCGTCTGTTACAGTTTCTGTGACAATCCTGGATGTAAATGATGTGTCACCAGCCTTCTTTGCTGAACAGGAATATATAGATGTCCAGGAAGATGTTTCAGTTGGAACAGTGGTTGGCCAGGTGATAGCCTACGACAATGATACTGGAGTTAATGCTGTCATGCAGTTTCAGTTACTGCTTTTCACCTTAGGCCCACCTCACTTTCTTGTTGAACAGGCATCTGGCAATGTATCTACAAATAGTGTACTGGACAGGGAAACTGTAAACTCCTATATTTTCATTTGTCGTGTTTTTGACAGTGGGGTTCCTAAACTGTACAATGATATATTCATAAATATATCTGTAACAGATGCTAATGATCATACACCAGTATTTGAGGAGCCGCTGTACATCTGGACATTAATTGATGACTCCGTGGCTGGGGAGAACCCTTTGGTTGTTAATGTAACTGACTCTGATATAGGTGTAAATGCAGTGATAGCCCTATCATTTGACTTGGCCTCTTCAAATGGAACTCAAGCCAACTCTCTGTTTTCTACCGATGATTCTGTACCACAGCTTCAGACCAAGATAACTATTGACAGGGAAGTCCATGATCCTTTCTCTTTCATCCTGTATGCTGTTGATGGTGGTGTGTTGGCATTAACTGGATCCACCACTGTCTCCGTCAGAGTGCTTGACATCAATGATAACTCTCCCCTATTCGATACAGACTATATCAGTGAGGAGGTAGCATATGATGGTCGTTTTACAACACTCATCACCACTGTCAATGCCACTGATGCTGATCTCGGAGAAGCTGGACAGGTTACATACTATTTAGTTCCTAGTTCTAACTTTTTCTTATTCTCTGTGGGAGAGGAATCAGGTAAGATTATAGCTGTTCACCTCACTCTTATCTCTGTTACATGAACAGTCATAGCCTCATTTTCTTTGCTATTCTAAAGGTAACATTCAACCTACTTGTAAGTACATCTTAATGTTACAGGGATTCTTTGGTAAAAAATAGTTCAATGACTATTGATATACAGAGTTTATCACATGCATACATTGAAAAGCCTTATGCAAGTTGATACTTGATCATTAGGTATGGAAAGACAAGTATGTGAGAATGAAAGGAAGATGCAAAATAATTCAGTCATGCAAGTCTCCAAAGTCACAGTGAAAGAAATTGTGAAATGCTATCTAATTTTAGCTTTTATAAATTTTTTAAATCTTATTTTGTTTCTTGTAGGTGAAGTTCGATTAAAAACCACAGTTGATTCTAACACAACACATATTTTGTATATTGGGGCTCATGACAGTGGATTACCGGAGGAGCACTCCCCCACATACCTACCTGTCAGAGTGGACAGCTTTGATCCTTCTCTATTCACAGTGTCCATATTTCTAGGTGTCAGCAAAACATACCTTGCTGATTCTTTGGACAGCTTTACAGCAGCTGTATCAGAGATTTATCAGATTAAATACCCCACAGCTAAGGCCAGAGTGTGGTTCTTGGAAGAGAGGAATGAATATGCTGTGGATGCTTCATCCACAAGACGAAGACGATCTATTCCTGCTGGGTAACTTATATGATAAATCTTAGTGGAGTGTAGACCATAATTAATAATGCCAAGCCCAAATCTGGAAGCCACAATTGTTTGTTAGATCTTCTTGATTGACATAAAAGTATCAATCAATAGCAATATCAATAGCCACATGGTTTTATTATCTAAAGTCTAAGGTGAAATTCAACATAGATAGCTTTTGTTCATTTGGCACCAATTTAACCAGCCTGTCAAAAAAAAATCATGCATCCCTATTTTATTCTTTATAATTTTTGCAAATGTGAAAAAAGGATTTCTGTCTCAGGACTTCAAATATCTGTCAGTTTAGCTGGCTTTTATACTGGATGCGTAAAATTGTAAAACGGCTTTTAGAAGATGATATGAATATGATGGAATTATTCAAATGTGACATGAACTAATTTCTGTTGAAGTGAGAGGGCTGTGACCGTCCACTTGTATATCCTGACCACCAACGACACAGATTCTATCAGTAACTATTACACACCAAAGACATTCCTTCCAGCTCATCAAACTTTAAGTTTCCTTCTTGGAACTGATTTGTCACCTATCACATCAGGTTTGTATAAAACTCAGTTAATAATTAAATGAAATTATAATTTATATTCTGGCTCTTTGTAAATGAGTAGGAAATTAATTCAGTATTTGAGATGGAAGGATGAAAGTTATGACAAATATTTCAAAACAATTAAATGAATGTTAGGGTGAGCAATGGAAATGACCTGTGTAGATACATTTATGATTTATTATAAACACCACTAATTGATTGGTTTTAAATAGTTGATATGCCTTTGTGATTGTTTGTTTGATTAGGGTTTATGATGATGGATTGTCAACTTCACAATGTTCCTTGCCTAATTACGGTGGAAAACCAGGAAGATACCTTGTAAAAACCACCCCTGCGATTGCTGGAGACACATTGTGTGACTTACTGTATACCTGATGGTCGATATCCCTTTATGAGTGTGATTAATCTCTATAAACATATGTATATATGTAAATGTCCTTCCCTACATCACAAATATATATTATCACAAAGAAGCTAACTATATAATTGATGTTTTAAACTCAGCTTCTGTAGTTGATTTATATTAATTTCAATTTGAATGCAATGTTTGTCTACAGGTCCATCATGGGCTAACTACAGTATTATAAAGATAGAGTTATACAAGCCTGTTGAGAAGTATGTGTCTGATATCTCAGTGGTGGTCATATGTTCTGTTATTGGTGGCCTGTTACTCATCATACTGACAGTGGTTGGAGTGAGGATATACCAGAAGAGAACTAATCCTTTCCAGTTTGTACTCATATTCAATACTTATATCTTTAGTGAAAGTTTTAAGGGATACACAGCTGCTTTTATTATACTTTATTCATAATGTGCATATGTTTGCAGAGAATATCCAGTAGGAAAATGGACAGAATACCACTTTGTGTTTAAATGGACATATTTTCTTTATTCCTAACTCAGGTGTTCATAATTATCCTGCACCATCTTTGAGAGTGATATGAATGGGACTAAGTATTTTTTGCTGGGAGTTTCAATCAGTGAAGGAAACTGGGTTGTTAAACACCACTCAATTTGTTTTAAAGAAATATCAGACATATCATTATTGACAAATTAAATTGATTGAGCTACTATATGTAAAATTGTATTTTTTAAAACTTTTTCCAGAACACGAACATTTCGCAGACGATTGAAAAAAGGTAAGCGAAAAGAAAGTAGTGTTTAGATTTCAATTTGTTAAAGAGATATGTATAGTCTGTGGAGTCCGTCAATCGGCTCATTTCATGATATGAAAAAAAAAAATTTCTGCTGCAAGAGGTTAGTTACTCTCTCGTTTCACTATTGTATTTTGATTTCAAAGAAATCATTGATGATAGAAAGACAATTTGCAGTATACATTTTTATTGCAGTATATAATTATAAAAAGATCATATATTTGATACATACGTGTCCTAAGAACACCTGATATGTTTGGTTTCACAGGTCAGAAGAGATTGCAGCTGTTACCTTTAACTCATAGAAATCCAAAACGTAAACAAGTGTCCTACCAAACTCTGAGGAGAGGAGCTCATTCGGTAAGGGTATATTTTTTATCATGTTTATAAGTCGATGTGGAATCAACACTGTAAAAATTCTTACTACCCACTTAGGAGTTCCAAAAAACAGTGAATGTTTAGATCACAAAGTAATTTTAGCAAAGTCAAAGTGAGACGTAACTACCACAGCAACACACATCATACCGAACCTTAGTTTGTCTTTGTTTAAGTAACTACCCTAAGGACACATGTTTTCAGCCTAGGGAACCTTGGCCGTGGTGCACAGTCAACGGTGGTTCTCCATGTATAGAAGATTAGAAGCACTCGCTCACTGTTTATTGATTAAAGGTAGTTTGTTTTGGAGAATAGGAATACTGTCCAAACTTAGCATTATAGGAGGATAACTGTCTAACAAAACATTTTCTTGTCATGCTATTGTGAATCAACTGTTGGAATACTACCCCATCGTAATAATAAAATAACATTGAGCATGACCAATCAATCAATTAATCAATCAATCTGTCTGGTAGATAATTTTCAAGATACTATTTTTTTTTTACTACTTCGAACACGTTCAAAATTCCATAGCTTGGAATTTTGTGTTTTAATTTGGAGATACATATTGAACTAGACTCATGTGGGGAAAAACTTGTATTACTATTTAAGGCCAATTTATTGTATGTCTGGACAAAATGTGTGTTTTGTCATTTTGAATGTTAAATCAGATGACATAATGACATGGCTAAAGTAAACAAGTATGAAATTGATCGAAATCGAGGTGTGATTTGTTTACAGAGAACTTCAAGTCCTGCAGAAAAGACAGCCACAAGAGTAGACCCAGGTACACCATTATGCTAACTATTTACCTTACCTGTCTGCTGTATGTGGTAAACTTAAACATTTCCTCTTTCAATTAAAAACAAGCTTCAATTGATATTCCCCTATGTTTATGTCTAATCTGAAGCTTTTGACACTTCATCAGCTTTTTCTAATGGCCTTAACAGATTGAAGTTGATTGACGTATATTACAATAAAGAACGAGCTGACATGAAGTGTGATCAAGGACATTTTATGATGAACTTTCCCACCTAAAGAAAGTTTTCACTATCTTAATCTAGAACTCGCCAAGCACAGTCCTAACAGCCGTAACCAACACCCAATCCTTTCCTTATACTAGACCAACACTTCAGCAACTGCCTGCAATGACACACTCCATTTGATAGTATAATTATAAATTAACTCATCTTATAATATATAAACAGAAATGAATACTAAGTTGACACTAGCTGTTCAAAATCTGAAACCTTAACTGAAAAGAGACGAATACACTTTTTACCCAAATTTTGTTACTTGGCTAATATATTTTATATTATTTACATTAAAAACAAGCATGTTCATCCATAATAGTTATGCCTCTTTGTATCAAATGTGAAGTACAAATTTATTTCCGCCCTGTATAGTATTTCCTAGGATAAAATTTTAAAGATAAAATGTATGCATTTTTATTTTAATTTTTTTTTTATATAGCTAAGAATTTCTGTATTAAGGTCATTCCATTTTCCATAGCACAATAGTATTTAATTTCCTACGGATATCACCCTATTTAAATCCCATCTGACATGGTGTCAGAATCAATTATTTTATTAATTTCAATTTGATAAGTATTTTAAAATTAAACATTTCCATCTCTTTTTTCTTTCTTTCTTTCTCAGTGTCTGGCCATTTGTTCCAGTATGATAAACGAAGTCAGAAGGTCCGCTGGCTGTCCAGCGGTGAAGGTAAACCTCTGACTGTACAAACACTACAGGGCAGTCAGAGGAAAAGGACATCTACAGACCACAGCAAACTAGCATTTGATCAGTTCTAGAAACTCACAGTGATATTTATCTGGGTAAACAACATGATTTTGATTGTGAAATGTAATTTATCTCTGTGAAATCGTGTATTATTGTATGGTTCTGTTAATTGGTTGTTATGATTTTAATATGAAATCATTTACCTCTAATAACTGGTTGCTTTAGTCGATTAATTTAAAGTACGTCTTGTATATAGTGATTTTGTCAGTGTTATACTATTTTTACTGACTTGCTGTTGGTGAAGTAATTTCTTCTCAATGCATGGATTATATATTATTTCTAGCGTTTTTGCTTTTGTTTTATAAAGACGTTATCCTGGAATAAATTATTTTTACACCTAAACTTGTGTTTAAAATGCATTTATTTTGATATTTGATAACAAATATGTACAATACAGATCTGATACGATAATCCACCAAATGGTGCAACTGGGTTTTTCAGCATTGTCCAATGACAGATCCGTTTACTACAGTTGTTTTGTACATTTAAGGAGGTTATCCCTAAGAGCTAGCGCCTACTGACTGCTTGTTCTTATTATTTTCAACGTGGCTTTCCTTGGATCCAAGTATCCGTAATGAAGCATACACACGTAGCAAAAAAGTATCAACGATTCAGATTAGACATAAACATAGGGGAATATCAATTAAATTTGTTTTTAATTGAAAGAGGAAATGTTTAAGTTTACCACATAGAACAGACAGGTAAGGTAAATAGTAAGCATAATGGTGTACCTGGGTCTACCCTTGTGGCTGTCTTTTCCGCAGGACTTGAAGTTCTCTGTAAACAAGTTAGTTAAATCAGTGCTGGCACTTGATGACGTACAAATGTAGAATTGCATTTCGCCATATCACGCGAAACAATATCGCCATTGCATACTTTTGCAATATTGACTATATGGACACGACAATTGGAGAATAAATGTACGAATTAACTGGAGACCTGTCCTGTAGTTTCATCTCGTGAAGATGACAAATTGGCTGCCATTGCATTTTTATAACATTCACATCTGTATGTTTTGTAAGTAACGAATTCATGGACTTATTTCAAACTTGGAAAATTGTTTCCTGCGGTAATTCATTCTTGTATATGTTATGGACACAAAACGTCAGATTAAATTCATATAGCTGTAGGTTCCTCTTGTTGCAATAATCAATGCAATTGCATCAAAATGAAACTACAAATTAACAACATAGCTGGTATTGCGCGTTTAACAAAATTTCGTCAGCAAATGTGGCGGAAATTTTAAACCAATTATTATGTTCCCAGATATACCTTGAAAATAAGTTGATAGATTGTTTTCAAAGTAAAGAGTTACATTAATGAGTTCTTCATCAAACTCCTACCACACTCAGGATTGTTTTCCACCAAATTTCCCAAACTAATATGATTTTAAGCACCATAACTTTTACTCTTTGAAGGCAGGAAAAGTTGATTCAGGTAGGCATAAACAAGATATTTTAGAAAACTAGTACGTTTGAGTCCCCCCTCCCCCACCTTCTTATATTAAATTAACGTAGATTTTCTTTCTGTAGTTCGTTGTGGGAAGTATCCTGTATATACAACCATATCTGGTGTTATATCAGCTTTAGCAACGTCAGAAAAGCGAAATACATGTATAGGTAGAGCCCGAACAAGACGTTAACCCACATCAATTCGCACTAAAAATATGTTTAGTCACACCTTTGAGTTTATTAGCCACTAAAAACAAACACAAATATAGGTTAGCAAACAGTGTGCATTTTGTCAGCATTTTATTATGCAGACATTAAACGGATATTCCTAATCAATATGCCACTACCACCATTTTTGCCAAATAAACTTGGACACACAGTTATAATTAGCTTAAAAGGTGAAGTTCTTTATTTCACTGACATAAAAAAATACGTTAAAACATGCGATTGACACCTGTTTGTCAGCGGGATTAAAACCCCAAAGGGCCTGTCTTATCCCAGAAAATTTGAGTAGTAAGAGTTAACATTTCTGTTGACTTTAGAGAATACATCTTGCCAAGACCAATCTTCCCGAGGCAAGGCGGAAAAGAAGATCGTCGCATTAAGCCTCCCTCCCTTTCTTACCTTGCCTCCAAAGGCGA